>PVIR01007064.1:36577-62796 GCA_004026965.1 Petromus typicus
CATTTCTACTTAAATGGACATACCTTGAGGATATCCTCATAAGTGAAATAAATAGGGCACAGATAGGTACATATCGCATCTTTTCTCTGGTATGAGAAAATGAAGATGTAAATGAGTCCTAGCATTGTATGTTATATATTGTGAAATAGAAAATGCTCAATGTAAAATAAGGTGAAAGGGGACAATGTTGAGATTGTAAGAAAAAAGTAAGGAAACAAATTTTATGTATATGGGGGGGTGGTAGGGTGGGTAGGGCTATGGGAAAAAATGAGAATTAAGTTGTGTCTTATACTGGTACAAATCCCCATTATGGAGTGCATAATGGGTGTATGATGTGTATATTTAATGTACCAATAAAGATTAAAAAAAACAATTTTCTATAGACAATGGGTGGTTCATTCATTTTTATTGCTATATGATATTCCCATAAGAAAATATTTAATAATTTATTATGAGGGGTTATTTATATTTAGGGGTATTTAATAAATACTCCAAACACTCTGCCGCCCATCTTTTGCTGCAAATGATATCAGTTGAGTCATACATGAAACACATGTGTTTTCACTGAATATATATATTATATAATATATAATATATAATATATATATAATAATATATATTATTATATATATAAATATATACAGGAAACATCACCACAATGCATGATTCTCCCAATACTTGCTTTAGTCAAAACTTCAGCAGCATTTTATGACCCTCCAAAAGTGTTTGTTGACAAAGCGAGGAATATACCCTAGTGTTCACCCCATTGTGTTAATCAGGTTGTGATGTGTTGTTTCATGATGGCAGGGACAATTAGGGCCTTTGCATAGTGCTTGGCTTCTGAATTCCTATCTAAGCAAGGAATTTGTAGAGGTGTCTCAACTTTTCTTATAAATAACTTTATTTAAAGATTTTAAAGAGCAAATCAAATGTTGCAAATTTTAAGTATTGTCAAAAACTATTTAAAAGAATTTTCGGAAAAAAAATCATAAAAGTTTGTCCTGATGCTCTAAAGACATAGATTTTACAGCTTGCTAATTTTTAATTCTGGCTAATATCTCAAGGTCAATGTATAACATGGATAGCAACTTTTTGTTAATGACAGAGAAACTAATTCACATTTCTAATAATCCTATAATTTGGAAAGTATATTTGCTTCTATTCCTTTCATACTTGATTAGGTCGCCATTCTTTTTGCCTCATATGGTGATGGATGAGCACTCAACCAAGGAGGCAGGAGAAGGGTAGGCTCAGCCATTTCTTTGTTCGCTTATGCTTCCTTTGTTACTAACATCTTTAACCATCATTTCTTGTTTCATTAAAATCACATAGTCCTATCTTTACATTTACTGAACTGGGCACTCACACAATGCAGCGTTGTGCAATAGCTTAAAAGCAAAGCAGTGAGTGAGAACTGACTCTCTACCTCTCACGTTCTTCCCTCAGGCCAGTTTGCAAACGACACACGAGAAGACATTGATCAAGTGAAGGTGCCTGGCCCAAACCAACAGAAGATGCTTCTATGGGGAGCACTCCACTAGCAGGGAGCAGATTTGGAGGGCAACGCACAGCTCAGAACCAAGGGCTGCAGACCTGATTGAAAATGAGACTGTGCTAGCATGAGACTGTTGCTTAAAGGTACCATCAGGTAGCGTTCTGAAGTTAAGAGATTCCAGAGACACTGATGTATAGGCAAAAGAATCAGAAGCCGGAGCTCTAAGAAGTGGCTATACTCATGTTTACAATGCATTATTCACAAGAGTCACAAGGTGGAAGCAAATTGCAAATTTTAAATACTGTTAAAAACTATCCTAAACAGTTTTAGGGAAAAAAAAATCATTGAAGTTGTCCTGGTGAATGGATAAACAGAATGTGGCATGTATATGTACAATATAATTTGTTTTAAAATTTTTTGAGATGATAGAATCAAATCCAATGCTTTTCGCATGCTGGACAAGCAATCTTCCACTGACACCCACAGCCTTTATATACAATAGAGTATTATTCAGTCTTAAAAACAAATGACATTGATATGTGTTACAACATTAATGCAACGAACACATGATGAGTGAAACAAAGTCATCACAAAAGAACAAATGTGACATAATTTCACTTGTATGAAATACCTACCATGGTCCGCTTTCATAGTAATTGAGTGTTGTGGTGGGGAAAAGAATAGGGAGTTACAACTCAATGAACAGTTCTTCTCAGGGGGAGAAGATGAAATGATCACAGCGCTGCGTGAGGGTGAGGCTCACACAACGGAGGACTGCCCTGCTAAGATGACTTTAGCTCAGTGGTTCTGGTGCCTGTCTTGCAAGCTCAAGGGCCCAGGTTCAATCCCCACTAACCGCATAACAATACTGGGCATGGAGACTCACCCTAGCAGCAATCAGTACCACATACCACAGTGCCGGACATGGTGGCTCATGCCTATAATCCCAGCACTCAGGAGGCAGAGGCAGGAGGATTGCTGTGATGTGAGTTTGAGGCTGAGCTCAGGGCCAGCCTGAACTACAAAGACAGACCCTGTCTCAAAAAACCTAAAAAAAAAGAAAAAAGAAAAATACGACTGGCTGTATACTTGAAAGTGGTTCCAGAACAAAATTCTATGCTGTGTATATTTTACAACAAAAATTTTACCCAGAAAAGTTCCTGAAAAAGCAGTAAGTTGTGATCGTTGAAATCTCTCAACACTGACATAGCTTAATTGGAAGATATTTAAGGCTACAAATCTATTGTCTAGGAGGAGAAATATAAACCTTGAGATGTCATTTATTGGCCCAGTAAAGTGGCATTGGCTAGGTTTAATGTTTCATGGGAACTTCAGGTCACTCCTTTGGATGAGGTTTGGATGTTCCAACTCTGCACAC
Organism: Petromus typicus; assembly: GCA_004026965.1. Lineage (NCBI taxonomy): Eukaryota > Metazoa > Chordata > Mammalia > Rodentia > Petromuridae > Petromus > Petromus typicus. The sequence goes on from PVIR01007064.1 coordinate 39,451, forward strand.
CTATCTGACTTATGTAAAAGTTCAAATCCGTAGGGGCCCAAAAATTTTCTTTTGAGGGCTGGGGATATAGCTCAGTAGTTCCAGTGCCTGTCTTGCAAGCGCAAGGGCCGGGGTTTGATCCTCGGTAACCACATAACAATACTGGGCGTGAAGACTCACCCCAGCAACAATCAGTACCTCATACCACAGTGCCGGGCATGGTGGCTCACGCCTGTAATCCCAGCACTCGGGAGGCAGAGGCAGGAAGATTGCTGTAATGTGAGTTGGAGGCTGAGCTCAGGTCCAGCCTGAACCACAAAGCGAGACCCTGTCTCAAAAAAACAACAACAAAAAAAATTTCTTTTGAAAATAATTTTTAAAAGGTCATAAATCTGTAAGTGATCTGAACACAGATTAGGTATAAATATATATGCCTCCAACAGGACTCTAAGCATAGCAAAAACAGGTTATGCCTTGTTTATCTTTGGCTCCACTGATCCTGTCTTCTATGTGCAATAAAGAAAAATCTTAAGTGATATTTGGGAAAAAAAAATTGAACTAAATTTTCCTTGGTTAAAAAAAAAATGTATGAAAAAAGACAGATCAAGCCTGGCTCAATTTTGTTCCAAAATTGCTTGCACACAATATAAAGATTTTTTCTGTTTATAAAAATTTCCAAACATTATGAATGCAGAATAGGGTACTCTTCACACAGATTCAACAAAATGTAAATATTTCATCAGTTTTGTTCCTTTGTCCCAATGCTCACTTAATTTCCTGGAACTTTAAAGCAAATATTATTTAAAGCAAATGTCCTATCATTTGGTCTATAAATCTTAAACATAAATCTTAAACAAATATTCTAAAGATAAGAGTATTTTTACAGCATGCTAGTTTTCAGTGTATAGATCTTTCATTTGTTAGATTGATTTCTACACTTGATCTTAGACAAAAGGCCACGAAGCTATTTTAGATTAATTTTCAACTACTTAATATTTCTTGACACTATCGTGAAGTGTTTTTTCCCTAATTCCTTTCTCAGTGAGTTTGTGAATCATGTACAGAAACGCTCTTGAATTTTGAGTGTTGACTTTGCATCCTGCTGTGCTGCTGAATTTGCTTATTGATTCTACAAGTCCTTTGATCAAGTTTTTGGGTTCTTCTATATAGAGTATCACATCATCATAAACTATTGATATCTTGACTTCTTCCTTTCCTATCCTTATTTTTTTTTATTTCTTTCTCTTCTTTATTTCCTCTGAATGTTCCCAGAACTATGTTAAATAAGAGTAATAACAGTAGATGTCCTTGTGTTGTTCATGATTTTAGAGTGAAGCTTTCAGTTTTTAACCATTTAACATAATGTTGGGTATTGATTTGTCATAGAGTTTTTATTAGATTAAGATAAAGACCTTCTATTCCAATTTTCTGTGTGCTTTTATTATGAATGGTTATTAGGTTTTGTCAAATACTTCTGCTGTATTCTAATGATTATGTGATTTTTGTCCTTGGTTCTGTTAATGTGGCATATTACATTGACTGATTTGTATATGTTAAACCATTCCCACATCCCTGGATGAATCCTACTTGCTCATGGTGTATAATCTTTTCGCATTCATTTGCCACTATCTTATTGAGGAGTTTTGTATTTATGTTCATTAGGGAGATTGACCTTAGTTCTTTTTGTTGCTTGGCTGCTTCTCCAGTTTTGTGTCGGGGTAATGTTTGCTTCCTGAAAGGAGTTTAGGTGTACTGCTTCCCCTTCCTTTTCATGAAAGAATTTGAACAGTAATGGAATTCTATCTTCAGTAACGTTCTTGTAGAATTCAAGAGTGAATTCCTCAGGAAACTGGGCTTTTCTTTGTAATTTTTAAATTATTATAATTTTTCAATGTGATTGACTGCTATTGAGTTAATTTAAATTGTTATATCTTCTCAGTGCAACTTTAGTCATTCATATGTATCTAGAAACCTGCCCATTTCTTCTGAATTTTCCATCTTACTGGAGTATAGATTCTCAAAGCAGACATTGATGATTTTCTGGATTTCTGCAGAGTATGATGTGATTTTGCCTTTTTTCTTCTTAATTGTATGGCGTTAGGTTTTTCTTTCCTTTTATTGATAAGGTGGGCCGAGGGTTTATCTACTTTATTTAATCTTTCAAAGAACCAGTGCTTTGATTCACTGATTCTTTGTGTTGTTTTCTTAGCTTCAACTTTGTATTAATTTCTCCTTGGATCTTTATCATTTCTTCCCCCATACCTACTTTAAGTTTAACCTGCATTTTTTTTCTAGAAGCTTGAGGTTCGACATGAGATTATTTATTTGAGTTTATTCTGTTTTTCTGACATGAGAATTTGCCACTATAAATTTTCCATATAGAGCTGCTTTTATTGCTTGTAATGAGTTCCAATATGTCATACTGGCATTATAGTTCAATTTTAGAAACTATCCAGTTTTTTCTTTAACTTCATCTGTAACCCATTGGCTATTCAAGAGGGGGTTTGGGGGATTTTTGGTTATCTGTTCTGAGACAGGGTTTTACTTTGTAGATCAGGCTGGATTTAAACTCAGCCTCTAACTCACAACAATCCTCCTGCCTCTGCCTCCCAAGTGCTGGGATTACAGGTGGGAGCCACCTTGCCTAGCACTGTGGTATGTGGTTCTAATGGCTGGTGGGCATGAGTCACCACACCCAGCATTGTTATATGTGGTTACTAGGGATCAAACTCTGGCCCTTGCACTTACAAGGCAGGCGCTAGAACTACTGAGCTAATCCCTGGCCCTCATGAGGTCATTATTTTGTCTTCATATGTTTATGTAATTTTTGTAGTTTCTTTTGCCATTGATATCCAGTTTCACTGCACTGTGACTGTGCAATATGCATGGGGTAATTTCAGTGCTTTTGTGTTTACTTAGACATGTTGTATATGCTAGTACATGGAGAAAGTCCCATATAGTACTGAGAAACATGTGTATTCTGATGTTGTTGAGTGAAAATTCAATAGATATCCACTAATTCCATTTGTTCAAAGGTTTTGTTCAGTTCTGATATTTCTTTGTTGATTTTTTTTTTTTTTTTTTGTCTAGCTGATCTATTTGTGATAGTGGATATGGAGGTTCTCCATTATAATTGTATTAGTGATTATGTGGTTTTTCATACCCATTATTTGTTTTATATAGCTAGATGTCCTGGTATTTGCTGCATTTTTATTTGTGATTATTATCTCTTCCTCTTGAACTGTTTCCTTACTATATGTGCTGCTGAAATAAGGATATCCTCTTGCATTATTATCTTAACTAATATGTAGTGATTTTCTTTGTCTTTTCTAATCAACCCTGGTTTAAAATTGATTTTGTCTACAAATAGAATAGCTACCCATGCTCTTTTCCAGGTCCCTATTGTTTGAAGTATTTTTTTTTTTCCATCCTTGATTTTCCCAACAGGAAATCCTCTTGAGTAAATGTTTCTTACGTAGAGCACTTTGTTGTATCCTATCTCTTGATCTATTTCTCCAGTCAGTTCTTTTATTGGTGAATTGATTTATAAACTGACATTTACATTGATGGTTATGGCTGATATATACTGACTTTTTAAAAATTGATTTTATTGGTACATTTTATATACATGTTATGATCACAATTAACATAGAAAATTTGTACCAGTATGACATGATTTAATTCTCATTTTTCCCATTCCCCTACCCCCAGAAACCCCCACTTCCTATATACCTAAGTTTTGTTTCCTTTTTTTTAATCATCAAATTTTTCTTCCCCTTCTTTACTTACCTGATCCCCTTTTCCCTTTGAATATTTGTTACTATTTCACCATGACTTTGTCATAATTTCCTTGTTGTTTTACTTTCTTTACTCTCCATTTAACTGTTTGCTTTTCCAAGTGAAGTCATTCTTGGAATTATTTGTTTTTGTTGTCTTTTTCTAGAATATCCTTCAGAACTTTGGAGAGTGCTAGTTTGGTAGTCATGAATTTCTTCAGGTGTTCTTATTCAAAAAATATTGTTTCCATTACTTTTGAAATACAGTTTTGCAAGGTATATCAGTGTGGATTGGAAGCTATTTTCTTTTAGGATTTTAAATACTTCACTACAAATTCTCCTTGATTTAAGTGTTTGAGTTAAGAAGTCTGCTGTGATTCTGATGAGTTTTCCTGTACAGGTGGTTTGTTTCTTTTCTCTAATAGATTTTAGTATTCTATTCTCATGTTAAATTCCTGGAATCTTTATTATTATATGTCTTGGTGTAATATTTTTCTGATCATGACTACTTGGGATTCTGTATGCCTCATTATCTGTATCTCAAACCTTTTTCCCTGCTTAGAAAGTATTCTACTATTACATCTGTGAGCATGTTTTTTGCCCTTTGTGCTGTCTTCGGATGCTTCATTGATTCCAATTAATCTTATATTAATCTCCTTTATGTCATCTAGCAGCTGTGGGATCAGTTTTCATGGGCTCTTACTATTTGTAAAAAGTCTTTTATTTTTGAACACCAACCCCAATCCTGTCTGCTAGATTTGATATTCTATCTTCAGAATGCTTGATTCTGCTATGGATTCTTTCAGTTGAATTTTAAATGTCCTGGGAGCTATTTGAGTCTATTTATAGAATCCAGTTCTTTTCTATGTTGAACACTCATGATTTTCATATCTTTCCTAAGCTCCTCTATTTTTAATCTATCTCTACTCTAGACTTACTAGTCATTTCCTTCATTATAGTCATCGTCTCTCTAATTATCTCTGTATTTTGTCAAGAGACTTATTGATCTGTCTTGTTACTTCCACTGTTACCATTTCATAAAATTCATTTGGATAGCTTTTGATCTCTTCTACTTCAATGCCTGACTTGCTTTGGGTAAGTTGAGGATTATGAGTTGAATCTTGCTTCTATGTTTCCTCACTTCCTTTTTCATTTGTTCATTTTCTGTATTCTGAGGTGTATTCTAGATGTAAAATTTTGGCCTTTGAGTCTGTGACAGGATCCTGCCTCTTCAGTTTATAATAGATGAAGGCTTGCTGCCTGTTCAGCCTAGAATTTTTTTTTTTTTTTTGGAAAGTGGACTATAGATAGGACTGTTTATCATCTCCAGACAACCTAGATATTGCCATAAAAAGATCAATTGATCACAACAATATTACCTTGACTAAATTATTACAATCAGTAATAAAAATAGTATCAAGGACAGATTGGAAAGTAACAAACTGTGACAACTATTAGTTTGTTGCCTTTAACCATAGGTACAAGAGTTATAGCTTTGTAACAAAATAGAAACCAAAAAGTTTATACAATAAACATCCACTCATTAAAAAGATTTTCCCTCAAGAGAAGAAACTTTAAAAGTAGGAAGAGGAAAGAATAGAGAAATAAAATAAGAGAAAGATATTAAAACCAAGGCTGAAAAACAAAGGAAGATTATCCATACCTCAGGAAACTGATGAAGAAGACAAAAAAGAAAGAAAGAAGAATGGAAGAAAAACAAGAATAAACCAAAATAAAAGCATTGTTCACACTCATGAAAAAACAACAACAAAAACACCCACAAGAGATGATTTCCAGCCTGTGGCTATCTTCTAGTTTTGTAGTAGTGTCCAATTTGGGGCGTAGCCCACCGGTAGACTAAGGAGGCAGTCATAGTCCAGATCTGTGCTAGATAATCCCAGCAAGCCCACAGAGGGACTGTGGTAAGGTGTCAGTTCTCATATCACAGAATTTCAGGCTGACCTTCACCTCTGATCACCAGGTTGTGGCCTGAGTTGTTTAACTTGTTTAGTTGTTTAACATTCTCTGCTGGCTTGACTGTGACCCCCTAATCTTAGATGGCCTGCACAATTGTCCCTTATTCCATCACTGTCAGCTTTTCTTGGTTTTTTGCATTTTGTTTTGTTTTTGCAGCACCAGCTATCAAACTCAGGACCTTGTGTTTGCAAGGCAGGCATGATCTCATTGAACTGAATCTATGATCCACTGTGGGTTTCTCACAATGAGATCCCCGAAGCCAATGCACAGCTGCTCTGATCCCTGTGTTCAGTTGGTGTCTCCCTGAAGTGGAATCTGCTCAAAACTTTCTTCAGGAAATAATGCAGCTTCTTGGAGTAGGGCCACTCATCAGCTGGTGTAGCACACAGCATCCGCTGCTCCATTCCACTCATGTGTTTCTCCCTGAAAGCCCTGGAGACACCCACTTACTCTGTGTCTCTGTAACTTTGATCCCCCTTCTCACACCACAAACCAGGAGCCACAGACAAGTCACAGATCATTCCTTCCTTTTTCTGTGCTGAAGTTATGGGGTCCACCTGCCTCTTTCTCCTCTTCCACAAGTTGCTACCTCCAAATGTCTGGATTCCAAATCTCTGAGAGGTCAACTTGTGACTGCTGGAAGCCTCTAATTTTTTTATTGTTTTCTATAACATATACATACACACATATTTTAAATAGGACTGGGGATGGAACTCAGGTTCATGCATCCTTTGCAAATACTTTATCCATTGATAGTGTCATGAGGTCTTACAAAGTTCCCCAAGTGGAGCTCAAACTCATAATCCTCCTGCTTTGAGCTTCCAGAGTGCCAAGATAAGGATATTATTAAAATGTGGCTTTTTCAAAGAAAAAAGATTGAGTTCGGAAAAGAATCTAATATTTACCTGAAATTAGACATCAGGTTTCTGTAACCACTCAGAACAGAAGATAGTGACACAGAGTCAGTCTCACATAGTAAGGCTAATGAACTAGACTTCTGGAGACCATTTGGTGAGACTCTGGGACCTGCTTCTCAGCCCTTGTCCCCCAGAAGCTTGATTCCAGATCCTTGTCCAAGATATCACAGACTTTCAAGATGCTTTGGCCGCATTCACAAGGCTCACATAAACAAGCAGAGGGCAAATATATCATCTTAGCAAGAAATGCCGTTGTCCAAAATGGAAGGCTATGTCCTTATGCAGAGCACCTCTGAGTGGGATTTGGGGACAACTGAAGGATGTGTGAGCTGTGAGGGCTCATAAAATAGTTATGTAGATAGATCAAATGTATTCTCCCACCTCAGGTACTTTGATATGACTCCTGGAGCCACTTAAAATAAAGAATTTTATTCTTAGGAGTTATTTGTGACAAATCAGAGTATCCTGTGGCAGATAGTACAGACTGGCTTCACTAGAACAGAACAAAATCAGAAAGTATCAGCACCCCAACCTTGCCCACCACTCCTCCTGCGTCTCTACTCTTAAGTGTATCTTCTAAAAGTCCTTTCTCCCTTTTGACTTGATTTTAAAGCTTGAACACAATCGTGGTCAAACATGATCACCTTACGGCTACTGAATTTATATCCTCGACAGAAAGGGTCAGTTTGAGTTAGACTCACCACTCCTATTTGCAAAAGCCAAATTCCAAATAGCAGAACTTTCATTAGGGGTCCTATCGTGGTGCAATCAAGTCTGGCCAAGCCCAGGCTTGTAGGTAAGGGAGAAAGAAAAGGTTTGGCTTGAGAGGCATTCTCAACAGTGACTTTCACAAGTAACATTAGCAAGTGCATCACTCTTATTGTTTTTGTTCAGTTTTATTTTTTCTAATACATGTTTATGGCACATAATGACCGTGTTCCTCATAGGGAGTTGATACATGTACATAGTGCACCTCAGTTACTTCACAGTAGGAACTGTTTCCTCCATCCCTTTTCTGCAATTCTTCTCTAACAAGTGGGACTGGCAGGAAAACACCACCATTTAGTTCTATGCCATTCCTTGCTCTCTATTTTTGTAGCTAGCCACTGAATTCAGTTATCTCTCATCAATCCATCATAACTATCTCTGTCTGCTTCAGAGCTGATTTCTCTTTATGGTTATCTAACATATAGTTTTTGGTCACCCTGTATGAGCTGGACAATTGCACTCTCAGCCAATGATATTATTTGTTTCACTTTCCAGTCCATAGAGAACTGTTATGGCTTGTGTCTGGATGTCTCCATAAGGCCTCCTAAGATCCTAGGTAGGGCTATGCAGAGGTGGTCGTATCTAGGCTGTGTAATGCTGGGATTGAGGATGAGATGCTGAGATTCATTCACTATGTGATGCTAGGATTAAGTGTATGAGTGCTATTCACCCTAAGGGAGGGTAGCCCGGATAAGCACATGAGGGACAGAGGCCAACTGTAGTCATGTCCTGTTGCTTGCTTGCTGCTTTATTCCCAGCTTGCTTTGCCCTGAACTATTTCTCCTCTGTCATGCCACCCTTCCTTGGAGCTAGCAGACTAGGGACTGAAACCTCTACAAACAAGAAGCCAAATATACCTTTTCTCCTTTTTCTTTGATTTTTGAATATTTTGTCTCAGCAATGAGAAAAGTAACTAAGACAGGAACCAACAACAGAACCAAGCCCAAATATTTTCTTTTCCCAAGTTAGTTTATTCTACAGAAAACTTAAAGAAAGGCAGATTTTGAAATATGAAAATGTAACAGAATGGTTAAAAGTACGAATACAGTTAACCTAAAAAAATCAGAATAAAAAGTTGGATACTTAATCTGTGATTGCATGAAGGTGGGAAACTGAGCAAACAGAGAAGAATAAAATGGAAAATTCACTTTAAACACTTAACCTACATTCCACATATACACCACATTCATGTATGTGATCCACAGAAACAAGGAGACCTCATCGGAAGTGCAGTTAACGATGGGTAAAGACATCCTAGAGGAGTAGTTGAGAAAGACTAGAAGCTACTGTGTTTCGATTCCCTTATCATGCCTTGACTACTCAACCCAGAATGACTTGACAACATTTCGTGGTGGAAGCACCCCTGCACCTCGAAAAGGCTGAAAACCTACCAGAACCTCTGCCTTGGTTTCCCACGTGGTGTCAGAACCAATGGACTCACGCCCCTATTCAAGAGAGACTGGTATGTTTTCCTCCTTGTCAGATAATTAAATAGTAAATAAATACGTTTAATGCCACCTTAGCCTAACGTGGGGGTGCGTGGGGGAGAAAAAAAAACTATATTGTCTATAGACAAATAGACAAGACAGGGAGAAACTTCAAGATTTTGGAGCATTAAAAGTGATGCAAAGCCCATTTAATGGACACCCCCAGAGCTTTTTTTCCCCAAGCACCGCAATTGATTGCCCTGAGATTATGATGCCATTAAAATTCACTCTGCCCATAAACTAATGCTGCGGAAAATGCTGACGTTTATAGCAGTTCCTACAAGGGACATATTTCAGTGTGAAAGTAAGTCCTAATGTGAGAACTTTATCTCAGTAAAGCAACATCTAGGAAGGGGGAAGGAGGAGGAGGACGAGAGGCTGTCCAGGAGTGCTGCGAGTTTTATTTCTCTCAATAATGGGTGTATGGATGCTAAATTCCAAAGACTTTTAAAAATAAATCTATTGGCCTTTGACAAAATCAATCCAAACCCCATAAACCAAGAAGTCATCCACTTGATATTAATGAGCCCACATTTGCATTTATTTGTCTCTTACACTAGACAAACCATTAATTTCGTGTTTATGCTTCCTTTGAAGTCTGAATGCTCATAGATAGATGGCCTCATCGAATCTCCTGCTGCTACATTAATATTTCGCTATAAATGATAAATTTTATCATTTTCCACAACACCCCTTTTTACTTTAAGAAAGCTGTGAAAATACAAGCAATAAGTCTTAAAGTCTGAAAGCACACCTTTTTTTTAAAGTACACTTTAGCAGGGATCATTAAAATAGTGATATCTTTAACTTCAGGATGCCTTTTGATAGCCTCTAGCACTTGAAACTGAGATGATGTATACCTCATCAACTAATCAACCTTTCTTGGGTAAAAGATGGTTCATTTGGCTAGAGCTGACACCCAGGTCCATTTTTGAGCAACACTCGGTACCTGGACTTTTTCATAATTTATATGACATTATTTTAATTTCAAATATGAACCTAACTCATTGGCTTTAAAAGGTAAGTACTTTTAAAGGTTTTGAGGTAAAAGTGATTATCACCAGCAGTATTCCCTTTTATTAGGGTCTAGGAAAGGCCACACACCAAGTGGGAGGGTCAAAGGTCCTTCACAAAATCAACTGAAGTGATATGTACTGCAGTGTTCCGTGGACATGCACAGTTCTGTTATTCTGTGATGATGATGATGATGATGATGATGATGACGACTATGACGACAATGATGATGACAACGAAGATGATTGAGAATTCTTATGGAGCCCTTTCTGTTTGTCAGGTGCTGAACTATTGACACTACAGCCCTCCTCTCAACAATCCTGATGAGTAGTTGCTACTGTTATTCTCAGTTTGCAGATGAGGAGCTGAAGCTCAGTGAGTAGAGTCTGTCAAAGATGTGATTTCCTTAAGAGCAGTAGATCCATTTCTCTCTTTATCACTATGCTATCGCAGACACACCATGTTCTCCTAAGGCAGTCCTATAAATGTAACCTTCTGTTTAGACCCAGATCAGTTCTCTAAATTCTCCTCTATACCAGAGACAAGGGTGAGATCCAAGCCATAATTTGCCAATCAAACTTTGGTGGCATCACCTCAAGCCAGCCTGAGTCAAGTGCAAAGATCTGGAACATCTCTTAACCTTCAGTCCAGGCCATTTGTTTGGCACATCGTCTCCCCACTCTTGTCTGTCAAGCAGCCTCTTTCCTGGCAATGACAGCTCCACAAAGCCAGTCTCAGCGACACACTCTCATCAGGATGTCTTAGATGTGTTCTGTTGCACTTTTTTTGATACAGAACCTTGCTGTATATATCAGATCAACCTTGAATTTACTAGATAGCCCCAGTTGGCCTCAAACTCATGGAAATCCTCCTGTCTCAGCCTCTTAAGAGTTGCAATCATAGCTGTGCCCCACCAGACCTAGTTCTATTGCTTTCCTTTGCCTATACTACCTAAATATAATTTCTGTTCGCTTACATGGATATAAAACCTTTGCTGCAATTCATGTTTTATGTTGACATTTCATTAAAATAAATGTGTAGGTTTTTATTTACATTATAAATATACATTAATTTTTTTAGGTTAATATTAAACATTCCTTTTTGGAAAGGATCAGAAAGAATTGTATCTTTGACCAGAATCCCCATATTTAAATTGATTCTACAAAAAGATTATTTGCATTATTAAAAGCCATCATAATAAAACTATTAATAAATTATGATGTTAAATATTTGATTTGACTTTTCTTTTTTTAACATGTGAGCCAAATCTATGATTAAAGACTGTGCTGAAATGTTTAAAACAAGATGTAAGCTTTGTTATTAAAATACTGAACTGACCAGAAATGGGAAAGGCAGCTTTTTAGCTGTCACTAAGAAATTCTCCTGTCTAGAGAAATTTATGATGCGAATGAGTATCTCAAGGGTGCCTTCATAGGATAGTCCCTCCCAGGTCTTCACCTAGGTCAAAGACCTAGGTGTACCCAGCTGTACCCAGATGAAAGGGTACAGCCAGACTTTCTAACCACATAGACGGCTACCATACAAATTAAACTGTCTTCTTGTGGTGAATGCGTGAATGAAAATCATTAGAACAACAGGAATACTGAGAAGACTGTTTTAAGGGTCTTCAGTGCCCAACTATTCTGCATCCACACCACTTAAGATGCCTTCAGGGTTAGTCGGAATGTTTTTGAGGGCTTTGCTGATGATGACTCCACAATGACTTTTTCAGTAAACACTATCACTTCCTCCCATTTTACAGAAAGGTAGACCAAGCCCCTGGGATGATAGCTACCTTTCCTAAGGAGTCACAGGTACTGAGAGGTGAAGCTGGGATTCAAATCCAGAAGCTATTTCTTCATTACAACAAGTACAGCTTCACTGATAGATTGACTCCAGGAAGAAAGACAACAAAGAGAACACGGCCACTTCTCAGGTAATCACAGCTATGGGCAAAGCCAGGCTTCCTACACTGGAAGGCTCTGCAGCGGCCCCGCCACATGACTTCTCCACTGCCCGGTGCAGTGCTGAGTGTGAAAACAGCAGTCTCTGGAAGGCTGTCCGTGCTATCCTAAACCTGAGGAATGTGCCCCCCAAGAGCACAGGACCCCAAATGGAATTAGACCAGCTCAATCTTTAAAAATCGTCATCTCTCTTCTGAAAAAGCACCTATACCAAGACAAATTGATCTGTCTAGGCCCACAATTAATCAGACTGGATCTAGAAGAGTCTGTTAACAGAGATCTGAGGCTTTAGAAAAAACTCTTTGAGGGCAAAAAGGAGAATGGGGAGTCTGGCTAGGCCACCTTTATTTTCACTCTTGTTTTAATTACTCCTTTACAGTTTTTTTGAGAGATAAAATTATTCCCAAGGAGAATCTTCAAGAAGATGGTAGCAGGTGGTAGAAGACAGGCTGGAAAAGTTAAGAAACATTCTCAAGGGGAAGTAGGATATGAGACAGATCAGAGAAACAACCAGGGACCTTATTTTCCTATTTCACTGCCCCACTAATTGACTCTGCTGATGGTAAATAAAACCAAAGCATCACAACCCAGAACCACTGGGTTAGTTAAACTAGTTCCCAAGATCTTGTTGCAGAGCTTGACTATGGATCATGTATTTAGTGATCCAAAAACTCCCATAAACAAGTCAACTTTGAGAAAGAAAAAAGAATGAGTTCAAACATAAGAGGGGTTTTTTTCTGCTCCTTGATAACAGAAAGTAAATGATAACAAGCTGCTAGAGAGTAAAAAGTTTGAAATAAACAAATGACTCAAAGTAACAAATATAAATAAGCCAGTTGACATTGGCCTTCCCAGAAACACTGCATGGTGCTTACAGAGTCAGTGTGTCACTATGGTGATGGAACATCACCTCCTGAAGGAGAGGGAAGGTATCCTAAGCCATTAATAACTCGTTAGTGTTGATCCAGAAGCCTGGATCACTCTTTGAAAGCTCCAGCGCTGAACTGGCCACCTCACTTACACGTTCTCCTTCTTCCCCAACAATGAAGACATGCAATAACCATGAGTATCTCCAACCTTTTGCCTCCACCTGCTCTCTTCTTTTCCTACATACAATTTCACATTAACCTTTGGATTTCCTGATTCTAGATCCAAGACTAAAATTTTTAATCTGTTCACTGCAGAGAGTGGAATAAAGAATGGAAAAACAAATTCTTATGTTTCTAAAGAAAGAAATGTTAACACACAGGACTCCACAGATACACAGGAGACAACATTCTTTGTTTTTGTAACAATAACCCCAGAGAAGCAGGTGCCATCCTGCCGAGCAAGGTTGCAGCACAGCGCCCATTGTGTGGGACGTGAGTGAGCATGTCAGCGCTTCTGCTGCCAGAGCCTGTTCTGTATGCAGAATGACGCCCATTGTGCCTGTGTTGCCACAAGGACTTGGGCTCACCAATGGAAAGCACTTGCTCTCACTTCCCTCTCACCTCTGCTTTGCCATCGAAATCTACGGATATGGATATAATGCAGACCTCTGGCATTTGAGGTCCTCTTGTCCTGTACTTCTGAAACAATAGCTATTATACTGCGCCATGGAAGCACGGACACAGAAAGAAAGGGGCCTGAAAGACTAGCCTCAGAGAGGAGTGTGAGTTCCATTTAAAGTTTAAAACTCAGGGAAAACAAAACACTTCCGATTAGAAATGGGCTTTCATGTCTTTGTGTACACATATATGTGTATTCATCAGAACATTTCATCCAAATGCCCGTGACAAAAGTAAGTGGCCTGTCCTCGCTTTCAGAAGCCAAGAGAGGTCTAGCAGGAGCCGACAGACAGAAGAGAAGGAAGCCTAAGCTTGCTGGATAGCACTCATTCTAATTAATGGGCTCCAACACAGAGCAGGGATGGAGAAAGGTGACTCTTTACTAAGAAGTAGCAGCAGATAATGTAGTATGTTTCATGCCTCCAAACAATTGAAAGATGCAATCAGACATTTGTTTACAGCCCCACTTCCAGGATAGAAGTATCAGAAAGCAGGCAACATTTTTTTCCAGGGAAAGAACTTCACTGCTCATCAAAAATGTCAAAGACACTACCTAAGGCCAGATGATAGATATTTTGAGTTTATCACTTAACTTTTGGAGAAACTGAAGGTGTTTTAATAACTTAGGTACTGGGGGGAAAAGGCTCAGCAGACTTCCCAGGTCTGGGGTAACCTTGAGAAATTATGAGGCTTAACTTGGCCTTGAGCATTACACATTCTGTACTATGTCTGGCTAGTTTAGATGCATTTTCTCAAAACTATCCAAAGAAAAACATCTCATGACTTGCCCTTGTCACCTACCTTTGTACCACAGTCATCTCCCCTGCTTTATTGACATTGTCTTTTTCACTGATATCCCATCCTTCCTCCTCCCTGAGTATGTTCAGCTCCTACTCAGCTCCTCCAACTCCAAGACTGAGTGAGAAGCATCTTCTCCAACAGGCCTCTGCTTTTGAGCTTTCGAAGAAATTATGAAGCTGTATGCAAAGTCTTCCCTAGTCTTTTGGGAGGTCTTGTCTCATTTCATCTCTACAGTGCTAATTTATCTACTAGCTGACAAAAAGCCTGTGCTAGGTAAACATCTGAGTAAATTACCAATAGATGGCAAATCTTATTCTAGTTCTAAGTCTCTTTATACTATCACCTAAATTCATGATAACCAATTCAACATCTCTTCTTCCACAGAACAAGAATGTCTTTTATAGGCTGAAGATTGGAGTAGACACTGAGCACAGCCACAAGCTAGACTTCTATTTCATGAGCTGGAACCTAATCAATTTTCTGTAGAAACCTGTGGACTCAAGAGGAGCTGTGCTTTCTGATTACATGAGTATAGCTATGTGTCTTCTTTCCACAGTACATAGAGAATATGTGAACCCAGAAAGAATCACTGAATCTAGAGTCAGTCTAAAGATTTGAAAATTATGAATGAAGGTGAAAGCAGAGCCCAGAACATGGGCATCAACCATCTGCCTGAGGGTGAGGACCAAATTTCAGTAGGCAATTGATGAACAGCAAGAAGCATCTAAGTGATCACAGATAGGAGTGTGGCAAATTGTATTGTATGAAAACAAAAACACAATCTCTGGTCAAAGGACTACATACAACTTCATTTAGAGCTGAGGTTAAACAGGAAAATTCGCAAAAGCAAGACAAATATGAGCCAAGCTGTCCAGGGTAGAATAATCTTCCTTGGTCTTATTCTTTTCAGGATAGTCATATTCAGGACCAAGATGCAAATTCCATGTCCTTCCTGATTACAGATACATACTGAAGGACATTCTCTGAAAGGGAAGCAAGTCCTGATGTTACAGATGCATGCCCACAGTCATGCAATGCAATGTACTTTCTGCCAAATTTATAGCAGAGAACATAATTTGGTCATGGAAACCAAAATGGCATGTTTCACTTTCAACTAACAAGCCATATCTTGGAACTCATAAAACCAAAATATCCCTGTAGCAATATCTCTGATCCTCAAAATAAGTGTAATTTTGCTTCCCCAGGCAACTGCATAGGAACCTCTCACCAGCCTCTATCATGACACCACCAGAGCAAGACCCAAATGAGCCAGCTCACCAGGGAAGTTAACAGGAGAGCAGCCTGAAACAGTCACAGTGTTTTCCAGTAAAATGCTACCCACTGAATGCCAGGCCTCCACAAGGCGGCCTAAGCAGGTCAGGAGATGGAGTGCTGCCTTGGGCACAGGAGTCATGGAGAAACTATCAATTCATGCTCCAGCTTTAGGAACAAAGAATTGTCTCAGCCTACATGTTCCCCTCTAACTTCAGAATAGAAATGTAGGATCCATTCCTTGCATAGTAAAACCAAGAGGCCAGCACCGGAAATAAAGCATCTATACCAAGCCATGGAGTATCGTGGGCATGGAAAGGGGTAACACACATGCGTGAGACATGGGAGAAGGGTAGGTTCTTTACAGATCAATCCAGAAGTTCTAATTAGAAACCATGCACTCAGAAGCTTTTAAAATAATATCAAAGCATGCTGACTTTGGAGAGCAAAAGTTGTAGTAGATAAAGCATTCCGCCACAAGAAATGATTGAGCAGCAACTATGCAATGAAATAAGCAACTTTCATGTTAAAAAACACTTTGGCAGGGCAAGGGATTCATCTCAGTGGTTCCCGCACCTGCCTTGCAAGCACAAGGTCCGGAGTTCAATCCCTGGTAACCACGTACAACAATGCTGGGTGTGGTGACTCACATCTGTAATCCCAGAACTCGGGAGGCAGAAGCAGGAGTACTGCTGTGAGTTCAAGGCTGAGTTCAGGATCAGCCTGAACTACAAAGCAAGACGCTGTCTCAAAAAAATAAAAATAAAAAATAGGTTGGCAGGGGCATCCAACTGTTTTCAAAATTAGGAATTAAAAAAAAAAAATGTAGCCTGAAGATAATTGTACCTCTCTACAGATTCCAAAATAATTCAGCTTACGGCTCTCTCAATCTTCATACCCAGTTTGCAAGCCCTGTGGTTTTCACCTTCTAAACACCTCTTGTGTTTCTATCATATCATTTCTCTGGTATGGGAAACTTAAGGTGTATATGAGTTCTTAAATGTGTGATAGGTATTGTTAAATAGGAAGAAAATGTTCAAAAGCAAAGGGAAATGGAGGGTAGGGATAAGTAAAAAAGGGAGAGAAAAATTTGATGGTTAAAAAGGAAACAAAGCTTATGGGTATAGGGAGCAGAGAGCTGTAGGGAGGGCAGGGGAATGGGAAAAAATGAGAATCAATATGTAGTGGTACAAACCCTCAATGTTCAATGTGATCATAATGTATATATGAGATGCACCAATAAAATCAAGTTTTAAAAATAAATAAACACCTTGTGTTTCTCTACTTCATCTCCGCTAGAAGTGTATGAGTCTGGATCTTTATCCTCTCTCTCCTTTTCCTCTTTTTGATTCGGGTATTGCCCCACCCTTACTCCTAATCCCTTCTTCATCCTTCACCTGAAGCAAACTTTCTCAAATGCTAGACAGAGGCATTCCTTTGCTTATATTTGGTGTTCATTTCTTGTTTACTTTGTGTTTTCCTACTATCTTATAATAATGGCTTCAGCCAGTGATCCACATCAAAGCCACCTGAGGAGCTTCTCCAGAACTGCCCCATGGAAATTTCCAAGGATCAGAAGGAGATAGTATTCAGTAGTGAAATGGAAGGTTTCCCATGGGAAGCAAAAAGAGAGACTGGAGTGCATCAAGAGCTGCTAAGCAGGGCAGAGATGGAAGAAAGTTCATTTTTATTTCATAAAAACTCCAACAGGACTCAGCATTCTGCTGTTGAACATAGGGTTCTAATAGACTAAAGGGACCCACATACCACCATCAAATTAATATCTGAAATATAGCATTAATTGTGCTATCCAAGGTCCCACCCCCTGCGCACCAATTCAGAACCCTACTGCTTATAATGTCAACCTCCAATGTCATCTATAGAGCCCACTTTAACAAAAGTGCACTATTCTGCTTCTTCTAAAATTCCTGAGCTTTTATTCTCACCTCTGCTCTTCCTCTTCCAGTCATTTGAGAATCCCTATCTCTATCTCTAGCCATTTGTGTCACACTTGAAGTCTTTGGGACTGTCCAGTTCAACAACAGAAATATCCTGTACTTCCCTTCTTACCAGGATGTACAGAAATTTATTAAGTATCGTGTGTGACTATCATTATGCTTTAGGAGATAAAGAGAGATGATGGGAGTTGTTTTATTTATGTGGGATATGTGTTGTTTATCTGTTGTCAACTGGGAGAAAAAAACTAATGAACTTACACTGGGCATCAAGCATTTACATAAGAATATTTTCATTCCAATGTTTTACAAAGTTCATTAAGGAGATAAAACAGTAGAGCTGATAAGATTTAGGCCTCTGTTTTTACTAGGTGATTATAAATCATACAGTGAGAAATTAGCACCAACTTCTAGAATAACTATCCTTGGTAAAACAACACTCTAAAGAAATGAGCCTCACATTCTTCTCCCTTCAAGCTGCATCCTGCTTGATTGGATGACACGCTGAAGTCTGAAGGTGGAGAGTCCAGCTGCTGTCCAGCCTCCTCCTGGGAGGTCATCACATCGTGTCTGTCCATTAGTCACATCCACCACATCCCTGGGACAAACCAGGGAGATGGAGAATAGTGCCGATCATCATCTTTGCTACTTCTGTATTTGCTTTCGGAAAGTTAACAAAGAGGTTTTGCTTTGTTTAAAGCTTCTGATGTTAAGAGTGCTTGATTAGATTGAGCCACACGGATAGGTTAAGAGGTCTGGGGATAATAGGTTTCCTCCAGCCTTTAAGTCTTCTGGATAACCCTAGCAGCTTCTTTGATTCTATCTCCTCCTCTTTCTAGGGAGTTTACTATGTAGATCATGAGATATCAGAACTGTAAGAGCCCTAATTCGGTCTCTGTGAATCTATCTCTCACATCTGGCCTTTTCTTAACATGAGACATATTTGAAAGCAAACTGGTGGACAGTGTCTTCCAGTAATGACATAAATAACATCTGTCCATCCCAGCGTCTTGCCTGAAGTTTGGGAGGCTGAGCCTGCCACATCTGATCTGCACTGTACTACGCAAGGGTAAGGACAAGTAGGAAAGGGAAAGCAGTGGAAGAGACAGGCTCCAGCGTGGGCAGATGAGAAGACTGGTGTGTTACCAAATGCCAAGGCAGAGGAAAGGACCCGAACAGAGGAGGACTGGGAAGACCCCCCCAGGGAAAGTATGCAGAGCCCTGAAAGAGACTCTGGGTCTCCTGGGCAGCACCTTGACCCAATACAGGCAAGAAATGGCTGTGTGTGTATCTGGAAGCACCTCCAAGTCACTCAGAGTAAATAATTTCTGTGAACAACAAACTTTTTGGTTAATTAGGACATATACAGACTCTATGACTTGGGATGGGACAATGTACTTTGATGGGATTCTGTACTTTAATAAAGAAAAATTAACTGATGTCACAGTCAACACCACTCACTATCGGAATGTCCTTCTGATGCTAATCTTATCATATCCTTTTCCTGTCCAGGAATGTGTCAGGCTCTCTGCTATCCTCTGGGACTGACTATATCATTCTCCTTTCTACCTGCATCCTGCTTGGTCTGATGATGGGTTATATGCCCATGGGTGGAGCACCATCTCCACGCCCATGTTCCCAAATCAACTCCAATCATCAGTCTCTTGTTTCAGCCAAACATATTACTCGACCAGTGTCTGATCCAAAACTGCTTCTTTTCTCCTCTTTGCCTTTGACTGGACCATCGGCACCATTTGGACAGGAAGAAAGTGAAATTGGTGGGAAGAGAGAAGCAATGGGGAGGAGGAGAGGAATAAGGGAGCAAAGCTATATTTAAGGAGAGGCAGACCTGTGCTTGTTCCTGTTATGAAGAACACCTGAACCATCAGACGGCGCGGTTCACAGCACAATTCCATGGTGAACTATGAGCCGCTCCACAGTACTGTGCAGGTGCTGGCCAAGTTCCTTCCATTCCCCCGCAGAAGATTCTGGCAAATACTCTCCTTTGTGGATAATACCAATAGTTAAAGATGGATGCAAGAGAAAAGGAACGAAACGTTTGCACAGTTACCTGTCCCACCTGACTTCTCAGCGTGCAGTGTGCGTGTGTATGTGTGTGCACACGTGTGCTTTTTCTCTTCACAGCCCCTTGCTAAAGGGTAATTCAATTGTTCAGCACCCTATTAATAAATGCTGACTGCATTTCCCCAAGGTATTTGATCCACTTTGGTAAACTCTGCTTTGTGATTCTAAAGTCAGCCCTTTCCTGGAAAAAAATTATACAGAAAGAAGACAAACTAATTTTTAGCCACAGATACATAAAGCAAGACAGATTCTCCCTGGGAGTCTTGTTCCTCCACATAGTATTGGTTCATTATGCTTCATTTTGCTCCTTTTTAATACACGGAAAAATGTCATATGTCAATATGAGTTATAAGCTGAAGCAGAGATATAATATGCTAGGTTTTAACAGGGTTGCCTTGAAAGCAGTCATTTTTAAAGTGAGTTCAAGGAACTGGCCTTGCAGCAGTAACCATTCCCCTTTCCTTGTTAGAGGGGACACTCCCACAGAATCCTGCCTCTCAAGCCTCCTCCTACAGCAAGTAGCGAATAATTCAGTCTAGAGCCAAAGCCAATTCTGAATGATTTGTCTCAACAGAATTAACTGGATTTTCCAAATGCTCTGATATTCTATAACTATAATTGTACTTTGGAATTCGTTGCAACACAGACACTTGGAGATAGAAAGTGTTAAATTAACTGTACCATTTTTGTGACCTCAAGACTTTCTCTATTAAGACCGAGTTAATTTCTCAACATGAGAAGATTCATATTTTGTACAGGATAATATCAGTAATAAACTCAGAGCATAAGTGAGTAGTGCGCACAAATGGCTGCTATCAAACAGCTATGTGATCACACCCTAGTCGGTTTAAATGCAATTTATGTCAAATGCATTAACGGAGGATGTGATGAGTATTTGATTTGTTTTGGTTTTGTGGGCAAATAGCGTCATTTCTCAAGGGTTTGGATATATGTTTGTGACTAGGTAAAACTAATGAATAAGAGCGTTCAGCTGGAGGGTCGTTTATGGGGTCTTGATGCATAACTGAAAGACAAAGTCTTCACCATGGAGACATGGGGTGGGGAGAGGTTGTTAGTCCAAGACAATCTGCTCGTAACGGAGCCGCGGGGCACTCACTGCTTCTGAGGACTTCTCCTCTCTTCAGGCTTGCCCTACCGTGTGCAGCATTTGAGCAGTCCCGGAGTTGGTCCAAGCCAACTCTTTGGGCTGTCATTTCGACCCAGTGTGTCTGTGAGGCAGGCAGACCTGTGCTTGTTCCTGTTATGAAGAACACCTGAACCGTCAGACGGCGCGGTTCACAGCCCAATTCCATGGTGAACGATGAGCCGCTCCACAGTACTGTGCAGGTGCTGGCCAAGTTCCTTCCATTCCCCCGCAGAAGATTCTGGATGGCAAATACTCTCCTTTGTGGATAATATCAATAACAAGAAGAATGGACTTAGAATAAATTGAGATAACTATTCAGTCCTCCACAATTTGAGGGATTTTTTTATTTTAAATGGTGTGTTATTTTTCAAAAGCTAATAATCAGATTTATTTTCATGTCTGTGATGAGTGAGGAATGTAAAAGTTATAACAAATCTATGTTATTCATGACCTCTTCTAACTCAGGGTGACTAGTTTTTCAGATATAACCAGTTTGGATTTCTTTCTGTTGATGATCTTGATTATTGATAATGAATGACAAGTAATTATAGGATATTTCACTGTAATAATAAAATTGTGTCTTTTTTAATATATTCTACTTAGCTCTAAACAATGAGAAATTAGTTTTTGCCAATGAGATTATTCATGATAATGATATATAAGTATAGATATGGCTTTCAAAGTGATTAAAATGTTTACTATCAAGAAATCAATCCTTCAAGTGTTACTGTATCAAGTATTTGTAAAAAAATATATACTGTTGTCATAGATTAGCAACGAGTATATTTATCTTTCTTATTCCTTTTTTAAAAATGGAAAACAAAATTAAAATGATAAAATTAAGTTAAATGCCTGGTACATGACCAAGTTGTGACATTACTATTACCCAGAAACTCCTGAGAATGTGGGGCAGCATCTAAACACCACATCCTGGAGGTTAGATAGCACACAAATATTTCGAGGAGGACATGTTGCTGGCACTAGGGAGCTTCAGAATAAGCCCCAAGCCATTAAATCTTAGGTGTGAGAAATTATACCTTTTGACAGGCTGTTCTCTGACTGAGGAATATCATTAGTCTTTTTAAATGTAACATTTCACGTCTGATGAGAAAAATCTGCATGTATGTTCTAAGAACCCGGAAAGAAATACAGAAACAAACATAATGCTAAACTTCTTTTGTTAACACAGCTCTTAAAATCTTTGCAGTGCTGTGTTTAAGACAGAGGATAGAGTTGGTTTTTATGCCTCCTGGAATGAAATGGTTTACAGGGAGAATTAACAGGGATAAGATTTCAGACATAAATTTCATGCTGAAATAATCTTTTGAAATATTCTTTTTTTTTTTTTTTTAGGTTTTTTTGAGACAGGGTCTCGCTTTTGTGGTTCAGGCTGGCCCTGAGCTCAGCCTCAAACTCGCATCACAGTCCTCCTGCCTCTGCCTCCCGAGTGCTGGGATTACAGGCATGAGCCACCACACCCAGCACTGTGGTATGTGGTACTGGTTGCTGCTATTGTTATGTGGTTACCGGGGAATCGAACCCGGGCCCTTGCGCTTGCAAGACAGATGCCGGAACCACTGAGCTAACTCCCCGGCCCTGAAATATTCTTCAAACTCATTCTAAATAGTCATTTATATAAAAGAAATGGTAAGCTAATAACATCTGCACGTCACTGAATTCTTCAAAAGAAGCACATAAAGTAGCCAAGAATATAAAAGTAAACATCATTACAGTGTCCAGAACAGAATGCTCCCAGGTCCCTCAAAATATCAAAACCTGCAGATGCTCAAGACCCTAATTAAAAGGTGTCTAATTTGCATATGATCTATTCACATCCTCCCGTACACTTTAATCATCCCAGTTCACTGTCACCACCTAATACAATGTAAATGTTTTTGTTATACTTTATTGTTTAAAGACTAATGCCAGAAACAAGTCTGCCCATAGGAAGTCCAGATACAACTTTTTAAATATTTCACAGTTGGCTGAAGCCACACATGTGGGTGTGGGGCTGACTGCATCCTTCCCACCCATCAGCAGTCAGGCCCCGCCCCCTCCTCCACGCCCCCAGAGGCTCCCGGCTCACACTAACCGAACTGTGTACTCCCTTGGGGATGACGTGTCTATTTTCCTGGATCTACCCCTCGCTGCTCGTGAGCTGAGAGCCTCGTGACAGCAGGCGTCAGGTCTATATTCCTCTAAGTGTGTTCTCTTGATAGGAAGGAGTCAATAAATGCAGGAAGACAAAAGGAGGAGAAAGAGGAAGAAGAAAACAATGGGAAGTGAGAGAAGAAGGTGAAGGAAGCTAAATAAGAAAGGATGGGAAAGACTGTATGGAGGAAAACTAGAATACATGAATACTTTATAGAAAAGTACTGCCAATGTAAAGGGAGAAATAAGAGCAGAGACAGCACACAAAGGGTATCTAGGAAGCCTGGGCTTTCTTTTCCGTGCCCCAGTAATCTAACACAGCATCCTAGAACCATTCAAACAAAAGAAAAGAATGAGTAGTTGCTGGGAATTGTACACCAGGTGGGAGTTTGGTCATCAATGATTAACATTAGAACTTAGTCACATAGGTCTGGAGTTCAAGGACTTGCTTACCTATAACTGGGTCCTGGGTCTTGACTGGCGCCGGGATAATGGTACTAGTTGAT
>PVIR01007065.1:0-62810 GCA_004026965.1 Petromus typicus
ATGTTAATTCTGGAGTGATTTCACTGAGCTTTGACATCTCTGAATGTATTTAGAATTTAGATATATTGTATATTTTATCTTTTAAATATCTACTTTTATTTCTGTTTCATGGCAGTGATGTTGGTCCCTTAAAGTGAGAATTCTCTGAGGTTCCGGTGCAAACGAAAGAAGCTAAAAGATGAAAAGCAGAGGACAAAGATTAGGAACACACACTAGAAAAGGAACGTGAAGACTGGATTTTTCAAATTCAAAATTATTTTTAGATTTGTACTATAACAGTACAGACCAATCCAACTACAGGAAATTCTACATTAACCTATCTCACCCTGTAAGAAAATATCCAAACTAAATATAAAATTATGCGAAGACTACAAATGAAGAGCTCTCTTGTATCAGTTTGTATCATCAGGAAATAATTGGAAATTCCTAAACTGTGACTGTAGTTTTGGCAGTTTTTGTCTTAGACTCTAATATAGGAAAGGATTTTAATATTCTAATATTGGCATAAAAGCTGCATAAATCATCATGGAACTGGCATATGGATTTTTAACCCCAATGATGTAATGACATTATAAAACTAAGTTGATTCCTTAGTCTTCTTTGAAACTAGGAGTCTAGCAACGGTAGACTGTCTAATTTAAACTCATCGAGGAAAGCTGGAAAAGTGGAATGAACTATGAAAAGCATCTGCTTGAAGGTGTCGGGAGTTATCAGGACTGTAAAGAAGCCCCAGGCTGATGGCAGAGGCCCAGAGATGGACACGCTTTTTCCCTGGGGACTTTCGCCAGCTCTGAGGGAACGTTGGGAAGCTAAAAACGAATGGCAATTTCTGACACACCTACTGTTCATGGGCCCAATTTAGTACCATCGCAGGAAAGTCTGGTGAACCCATTGCTACCAACTGGGACCCCAGTTTATACTGTAAGGATTGGGTGAGGTAGACAGAAGATCCGTAAGGCCTGAAGCTCAACTGCATATCAACTCCTCTCTGAAAGTGATTGGAGCTGACCTGGATTGATGGTGCACCTCTGCAGAGGAGGAGATCACACTAAAATTAACTTTACAAACAGTGTTGCAAATACAATATGAGGACACAGCAAAAATAACCAGGTATGTGGTAAAAACAAAAAAATAAACAAACAAAAAAACAAAGTTGGGACAGCAGCTGAGGGAGACAGACCTCCAGGAGTACAAGGTTGAGAATGATCACTAAAAGACCCTGGTTCCTTGCTACATTGAAGGAGATAATGAAGAGATTTTGTAACTTCGGCAAACATTGAAAACACCAAAAAGGAAGACAAAATAATATAACTAATTAATATTAATTTTTTTGCTGAGCTAAGGATGAGATCTAAGACCCTATAAATCCAGAAATGTTAAAGGTAAATAAAGGAATACTTTATAAAATCAATGTAGAGAAAATTGGTATTACTTAACTACTATCTCTCTATACAGGTACATTTAATGATAAGATATACATTTTTGAGACATACATGTTGTTAGAAAGATAGGAAAATTCTAAATTCGTATCCACCCAAAAATATGCAAAAAAAAGGACAGAATAAAATGGGAAAATAGACAAAAATATTTCATTGATAAATTTTTAAAATTAGTACACTATGGCATTACAAAAAATTTGCATTCATTCTTGGGAGCAGGTGCATGTACTTCACATATCTTAATTCTTTTCATTTCCCTTCCCACTCCTCCTCATTCTTCTCTGTCCCTAGGTCCCCTTCCCATTTACAAAAGATTAATCTTCCTGTTTCCTATTGCCTATTTATTATTTTGTGTTTAAGTTACTTACACTTTAGGTTTATTATATGTTATGTGATATTTAATCTTCTGTGTTTCTCTTATTTCACTTAACATGATCTCAAAATACATCCATTTTCCTACAGATGAGTTGAGTTTAGCCTTCTTTATGGAAGAACAGTATTTCCTTCTGTATAAAGGCCATGCTTTCTTTATCCATTCCTCAACTGATAGTACCAGCAGACAAAATCAGTAAGAGCATATATGGGATCAGCACTATATTTAGGGAGTAACTTAATAGACAAGAGGGCGCATTCAACAATGATGCATATATATGTTTTTAAAGCAGATGAGAAAAACTGAGCATATGCCATGTTATAAAGTAAGTCTCAACAAATTTCTGAGGACTGAAGTCATGGAGCATATTCCCTGGCCACACTGCAGATAAAAGTAGATGAGTAACAGAAAGATTCTAGAGAAAACTGTACATATGGAAATTAAGAAGTATGCTTCTAAAAAACCATTGGATCAAAGAAAAATTACAATAGAAGTTAAAAAAATATTTCAGACATTGTGTAATAAATGAAAATCTTACATTTCAAAATATGGGAAAGTGCCCCAACTTTAAAATGTTGGGTAGGGCAGGGGAGTTAGCTCAGTGGTTCCGGCGCCTGTCTTGCAAGTGCAAGGGCCCGGGTTCAATTCCCCGGTAACCACATACAATACTGGGTGTGGAGACTCATGCCCAGCAGCAACCAGTACCACATACCACAGTGCCGGGTGTGGTGGCTCACGCCTGTAATCCCAGCACTCGGGAGGCAGAGGCAGGAGGATTGCTGTGATGTGAGTTTGAGGCTGAGCTCAGAGCCAGCCTGAACCACAAAGTGAGACTCTGTCTCAAAAAAACCTAAAAAAACAAAACAAAAACAAAAACATAAAATGTTGCATCTTATCAATTGAATTTCTGCTAGTGAAGCACTAATTTGACTCACTAAAAACTCCCATGTTCCCCTTGCTTGATTCAAATCTGTCCATTCTCCCCACTTCCTACCCTTCCAAATATTGATAGCATTTTTAAAAACTTAATATTCACCAGATTTTGGGTATGTAGTTATTTTCACCAAATGTAAACTGGATAAATGTTGTAGTCCATTCTTATACCTCTTACATACTCAGTTTATTTTCTTATAATTTTGTTAGCTCCAAAACCTCTTCACCCCAGCTGCAATGACATCAGCTAATAGTTAACTAAAAATATTCACAGTCCAGACTGCCAAGGCTGATGCAATTTAAGATGCAAAGAGTTGTGCAGATAGCAAGAAGGCAAGAGTGATCCTAAGGGTCTAAAAAGGAAATTTAAAAATAACAAGGAGAAGGGGCCGGGGAGTTAGCTCGGTGGTTCCGGTGCCTGTCTTGCAAGCGCAAGGGCCCGGGTTCGATTCCCTGGTAACCACATAACAATACTGGGTGTGGAGACTCACCCCAGCAGCAACCAGTACCACATACCACAGTGCCGGGCGTGGCGGCTCACGCCTGTCATCCCAGCACTCGGGAGGCAGAGGCAGGAGGATTGTGATGTGAGTTTGAGGCTGAGCTCAGGGCCAGCCTGAACCACAAAGCGAGACCCTGTCTCAAAAAAAAAAAAAAAAAAAAACCAATGAGAAGTAGATGCTGTCAAAGTATGCAGGAACAGAATTCCTTTTAACTGTAAGCAAAGGGTGTGGTGGTACATGCTTGTAATCTCAACTACTCGGGAGGCTGAGGCATGAACACTACAAGTTTGACGTAGCTGAGGCAATTGAGATCTTGTCTCAAAATAAAATTTTAAAATGACCAAGCATATAGCCTAATCACAGAGTACTTGCACAGATATAATCTATTAAATCAAGAATTTGGGTTTTATTTTGCTCTGATTTCTGTGAAAGAGCTAGAAACTTCATTACTCATTATTTTGTTCATTTAGGACATATTTGTAGGACACTAAGGAGTGCTATGCGATAGGTTATAGGTAGAAAGGTTTCTAAAAATGGACTTAAAGTCTCGTAAAAGGCAACAACAAAAATGTAATAAAGCTGTGCTGCATGGAGTTGGGTGCTGGAGGGCACCAGGAGAGGTGGTCCACAGACGAGGGCAAGGGAGGGGAACCAGAGGCTTCCAGATAAACTGGCTTCTAAGGCAGCACATGAAATAGAAGGATTTTTGGTCCTAAAACTGTGGGAAAATGTTAAAATAAGCCCTTCATTTGAACTTACTGATTTATAATGTTGCAGCAAAGAGAAACATTTGGTGATATAGCCAAGTGTCACAGCTCCGAGGCACAGACAAGTGTTAGAGTTCAGTGTACAGCTACCGCAATCTGAAGATTGGAATCCAATGATCTCCTGAAGTAGAGAAAAACCTTTTTCACCCTGATATACTCAACTCTGAATGCTTCAGCAGAAATGAGAGCCTCTTATCTACAGGGTAGGCAAGCACGCTCACTGAGACAGAGGGGTGGAGTTACGGAACATTCTTGCAAGGGGCGAGGCTATTGGAACATTCTGGAGAGGGGCGGAGCTAATGGAAAATTTCTGAAATTACTAAATTTAAACAGCTACAGAACATTTTGATACACTGGACAAGAGTGCTGCCCAGCAGCACAAACTTACATTTCTGGAACAAAATATTATATGGGAACAAAACAAAGCAAAACACAAAAAAACATGGAAGCAAAGTAAGGGAAAGGCAAGGGCCTATCTTATTGTATTATTGCCCCATTAATAAAACCTAATCAGTTGTGATTGAAGTTTGCTTGTGTGCCATGGTTCCCTAAAACAGAGAGAGAAAAGATAGCATATTAATTTTTCCTAAAACTTACAAAGTTTTCTACCTATGGCCTTAAGCCTTAGACCTTTCTGCTGTTCCCTGTCATCTCTTGAAAGGTTTTTTACCTGCTCAGCTGCTTTGACTCATTTCCCTTTAACAAAGCCCTCAAAATACTATGTGGGAATTTGAGGCAAATTCCTGGTCAGGTAGGCTGGGAACAGTTTTCAAAACTTAGAAAATCTTCTCAAAAGGAAGCTAGCCAAGTTAAGCTTTTTTTTTTTGAAACAGGGTCTGACTTTTTGTAGTTCAGGCTGCCCCTAAGCTCACTATGTAGCCCAGGCAAGACTTGAGCTCACAGCAATCCTCCTGCCTCTTCTTTCCAAGTGCTAGGATTATAGGCATGAGCCACCGTGCCCAGCATTGTGGTATGTGGTACTGATTACTGGTGGGTGTGAGTCACCACACCTGGCATTGCTGTATGTGGTTACCAGGGATTGAATTTAGGAACCTTGCACTTGCAAGGCAGGTGCGGGAACCACTGAGCTAAATCCCCAGCCCCAAGTTCAGCTTTTGATCAAATTTTAATGATCACATTGATATAAACCACCTTCTACTTTCGTTTTTTTCCAGTTTCCAGGGTTACCACTGAGAGGGGCTTAAGTTTCTAACATAGACTTCCATTGTATGGGTACTTCTCTTTGAAAACTATGGTGGGGTCTGTCAGGCTCTTGGTTTTCAGATGACATGGAATTCTCTGGATTGTCTTCTCTCAAATGTGGCACCA
The DNA here is from genome assembly GCA_004026965.1 of Petromus typicus. NCBI lineage: Eukaryota > Metazoa > Chordata > Mammalia > Rodentia > Petromuridae > Petromus > Petromus typicus. The sequence continues at coordinate 5,345 of PVIR01007065.1, forward strand.
GTTCTCTCTCTGTTCTTGGGAAGGTGGCACTGGAGTCAGTCAAATATCCTGGTTGTCTCTGGAAACCAAATTTCTTGGGCTTGAGATTTGACTCTCGTCCAGAACAAGACAAATTATTGTGTTCCCTATAAGTTCGCCATTGGCTGGACAAGTGAAATGAGGTAGAAAATGGAAGGAAATATCCCGGAGCAGTCAGACTAGAAAGAAAGAAATAAAGAAGCAACCCAGTTTCAACTTCTTAAACCTTTCAGTAAAGAATGTTAACCCAAACAGAAAATCCTATGCTTTACTTTGACTATGTAGACATGGCCCTAGTAGGTCCCTTTCTCCCCTAAACTGGAGGCGCCTCTCTTGTGCATCCACTCTTGAAAAGTGTTCCTGGTTCACTTATTTTTCTTCATATTCCATGTAGGGGAAAGAGTCATTCCAGTTTCTTTTTTTTTTCCAAGTAAAGCTTGTACTTGGCCACAGCTAGAAACTAATGAATAGGATGGAACAAATTATGTCAGATGCAGGCTATTAGCAAACCTGAGAATTAATTATTTAGGAAGAAGATCAGTGCCCATTGGGCAACCAGGTGGCATTTGTGGAAGAGCAAGGTACAGGTATGCTGTCCTTGGCATGACCCAATGTCTCACATGTGTCTGTGTGGTCCAGAGGATGCGACCAGGGCCAGGAGTGGGGCAGAGGGGACGTGGTTCCCTTGGTAACCATCTTCTGAGGTCACCACACTCTGGTTCTTTGCCACCAGCCTTCTGGGTAGTCTCTCACTCAGCCCTGCCAGCTGCACAACATGGCCCACCCTGTGCTATGGCCTATGCCAGAGTATTCATTAGGAGTCCTATCTCCTTAAGAAACTAAATTGCTAGGACTTCATAATTGAAGACTTCATCAGTTTCTTGTTTCAAATGTCCATGGTTAATGAACCTTGAGGCCTGCGTTATGTGTGGCATTGGACAGCTGACCATTAATCTATCTCAGCTATGCTCTTAGCTGTGTGTCCGCCACTCGCACTCTTCCAACTAGTCTGCCAGCAGGGACTCAGGCCCTAGATTAAAATGTTTCAAATAAAGCAACAAACAAAAAAACTTCTTAGGGGGGACCAGAATTTAGCTTAGTGGTTCTGGTGCCTGCCTGGCAAGCACAAGATCCTGGGTTTGATCCCCAGTAACCACATACAACAGGGCCGGGTGTGGAGACTCACACCCACCAGCAATCAGTACCACATTCCACAGTGCCGAGTGTGGTGGTTCATGCCTGTAATCCCAGGACTCAGGAAGCAGAGACAGGAGGACTGTTGTGAGCTCAAGGCTGAGCTCAGGGCCAGGCTGCACTACAAAAGCAAAACCCTGTCTCAAAAAACAAACAAACAAACAAAAACTCCTTGGGTCTCCCTAATCTTAAATTTGTAAAATTAGGCTGGGAAATATAACATTCTGATGTCCCTCAGTCACCTTTTAACTGTCTTTTAGCCTTAGTACATTCCATGAATAAAAGGGGCATTTCAGAGGATAAAGATAGGCTTTGCCTGTGGCCTGTCTTTTAAGACTCTAAAAATAAGGAACTTTCTAGTTGCAATTTGGGGCATGGGAAGTAGGTGGCGAAGAAAAAAAGCTGAGAAATGTTCTCAGAGTTGCCAAGGGAAGCTAGTAGATTGTGCTCATGAGAGCTGAACATTTTTTTCCTAGAAAGGGTCATTCTGTGGCTTATTCCTATTCTTTGTGAAAATTAATAATATTTAAATCACTAATATGTGAATATTACTTTATTTCAGGGAATACTCTAAGTACTCCACTATATTATCTCATTTGCTTCTCATACAGGGCCTGTACATCAAAAGCTGTTCTCCTTTTCCTACTTACAGCTGAACCAGGGCTGTCCAACCTGGGACTACATTTCCCAGCATGCTTTGAAGCTGGGGTAGATCATGTGACTATACCTTCACCAATAGAAAGTGAGCCAGGAAGGGGCCACTCTCAAATCAGAGCCCTGGTGGGGAGCTGCTCTTTCCTTGTTTTTTCTTCTTTCCTGTTGGCTGAGGTGGCAGAAAGTAGAGCAGTAGTAGGAACACATTTACCCATAACACCTGTCCTGGGTGATTTTGTCGTCAGGAAGGTGGGTTCTGACACAACAAGGAAACAGTTTCTCACTTCCTTTGGCTTCAATTCTTTATGGCCTTAAGGAAAGAATTCAGTCAAGACATAGCGGTCATGGAAATGTACAGACAATTATAAAGAAGAGATGAAGAGACTTACACCTTCAAGCGAGAAGGTGAATGGTGTCACAAATACATCTGTACCCAGTGTGAGTTGGGGCAATTTTTTATGCACATATAACTTACTCCTGGAGTTCAGGGAGTTCAATTTGTAAACAGTTGTGATAAGTCACTACCTTTGGACCAGCCAGCAGCTCCCAGAATTCAGGGACCTATGGTGATTTTGGTTGTTATTGATGTTTCTATCTGGGGTTCTTTGGAATGTCCTTGTCTCAAAATGTCTTCCTTGTTCTTTTAAGGAGATCAGAGCTCCCTGCGAGGCCTTAATCATTTAAGAAACTTAGGAAAGAAATTTACTGTAGCTAAGTTCCATTCTAATTCAGGTCTCAGATCAAGGCGGGGAGGGTAGATACAGAATCCTCTTTTTTTTTTTTTAGTTTTTTTGAGACAGGGTCTTGCATTGTAGTTTAGGCTGGTCCTGAACTCAGCAATCCTCCTGTCTCTGCCTCTTGAATGCTGGGATTACAGGCATAAGTCATCCCGCCTGGCATTGTTGTATATGGTTACCAGGGACTGAACCTGTGACCTTGCACTTGCAAGGCAGGCACTGGAACCACTTGAGCTAACTCCCCAGCCCATCTTCCCCTTTCTAATATCACAGGGATATAAACCAGCCATTGCCCAGGCAGCTAAGAATGTTATGTTCCTTGTTGGGAAATACACAGCCAGCTATGAGGAGGAATCTGCACAATACAGAATCTTAAATGTCATTGCCCTCTGTGTGATCACTTGAGGTCTGAGAACTATCAAACAATTTTCAATGTATTAGACATTGAAGTCTTTGTTTCTTCACTATGAGGGTGCTGTTTTGGACCCCACCCCACACACACTCCATCCCTTTGTCCTTTAGGCTGACTACTTGCCTTATCATTTCATGACAAACAAATGGCTTGCTATGTAGCCCATCCCATTTTAGGGATGTTTACTACAAAGCCTGTGTGACTCTTGCATATTTAACAACAACTTTCCAAGGTGAGTTTTTGTTATTAAACTCCCTTTTACTGAGGATAATTCCACAACTCAGAAAAATTAGATATTTTGTCAAACGTCAGACAGTGAATAATTATCAGCCCTGGGATTCAAATCTAGGTTTTCTGAACAGTCTGTGACAGAGGTCAGACCAGCAGTTCCTGGAGGAAGGATTAAACTGACCAGCAGAGTTCACAGGAGAGACTCTTAATTTTTTTCCCCTTCTTTTCAAAAAGAAAAATGCTTGGATTAGAAACTATCTTTAACACTTAGACAACATTTTATCATTATACAAACACTTTCACACAATTAGTTCAAATCTCATAAATACCTAGATATGTATTCTTATTTCCTCTGTACAAATACAGAGATTGAGATATCTTGATCACAATTAATTAGGAATGGTTCTAGGATTTAAACACAGATTTTTTTCCCCCACTCTGTGTCTTCTACTCATCCCCATATACACACACGGAAAGAACTCTCTCAGGTATTAATTACAAAACTCAACTCGTATTAGCTTTAACAAAAGACAGACAAATAAACAAAACCCGATACAAAACACACATCCTCCTATATATTTATTCATATAACTGGGGAGGGCAAAGTAGAACTGGTCCAATAGTGTGGTTGACATCAAATTTTTGTTCTCTCCCTCACCCACTAGTCTCCTTCCATATTGCTATGGCAAATGGCACCAAAGACAACTCTAACTTGAGACTTCCAAGTCTAGCAACTCCATAAGAAAGACTGAGTTATCACTTCATTATTTATAAGTCCTAGGGAGAAACAAGGACTAGCCAGCTTGGGTCTGTGCCTTTTCCACAGACTGAGGGGAAGAGCAAGATGCGGTAACTGGCAGCCCCACTAGAGCCGTGGGGCAGGGGCAGCAGGACACGATGAGTGTCCATGGGACATGGAGGAAGGCAGATGCTGAGAATCAGGAAGGGGTGTTGGGCAGACAGCAGACTTGCATTATGGAGGGGAGGCATCCGAGTGCTGGCAGCAACATCCCTTAGTTTTGAAAATACCACATATATACTCATTATCTATGTATAATTATCTCGGTCTCACCATAGCCAGGCCCTTGTGCAGTGCGGTCCAAAAAGTTGCACTGCGTCATCTGTTCTTGCAAAACCTTCTCTAGAACTTTCAGCAGCTCCCTTTTCATTATAGCCTCCAGGGCCCCAGAGCCATCTGACCTGACACATTGCAGATCCTGTCCAGGGACAGCAAGGTCCCCAGATTGAAGTGATAAGGGTGAAATCAAGCACACAGACGCATTCTAAGAGAAGGGCTTATGTATGTGCTTATTTTCTGTCTTCTGTTTTCTTTCTGGAGACTAAAATACATTTCCGTGATGGTTCCTTAACAAAAAGGGGACATGAGGGCTGGTGGTTGGTAGCTTGGTGGTTCCAGCATCTGCCTGGCAAGTGCAAAGTCCCGAGTTCAATCCCCTGTAACCACATACCACAGTGCTGGGCAGAGTGGCTCACATCTGTAGTCCCAGCAATCAGGAGACAGAGGCAGGAAGATTGCTGAGTTTGAGGCAAGCCTGGGCTACATAGCAAGTTTGGGGCCAGCCTGAACTACAAAGCAAGACCCTGTCTCAAAAAAAAAAAACAAAAAACAGGGACAGGAACAAAAAGTCAGCCACACCTCTGCCTGCCCTGGGGTGCCCCCAACAGGCCCAACTGCTATACAGGAGATGTGAGCTGACCAGGAAGGCAAGTGGTCAGGGCCGTCCAACCTGGCGGAACTTTTCACCCATTTTGGTCTTTCTAGCAAATTGAGACCCAGCACTAAGACTGCAGATATACTTGTTTCATGTTTTGCATTAGATAGTGGCTTTAAATTTCTAAATTAAATAATTAAACTCATAATAAAATATATACCAGCATCAACCTGGTACACACATGTGCATGCACACACAAACACACACACATATACTATATATACTACAATATATTATCAGACAGAGTCTTGCTTTGTAGTTCAGGTTGCCCTCGAACTTGCTATGTAGCCCATGCTAGCCTTGAACTCAGCAGTCCTCCTGCCTCTGCCTCCTGAGTTCTGGGATTATAGCCATGAGTCACCACACCTGGCACTGTAGTATGTGGTTACCTCAGATCAAACTCAGGACCTTGTGATTGCCAGGCAGATGCTGGAGCCATTGAGCTAAATCCCCACCCCCAAGTATTTCTTTAAAATTCCTATTGATCTTTATTCTGCATGTTATTATCTGATATTGTCCGTTCAAAACTTTTTATTTTTTTCTGATACCAGGGATCAAACTCAGAACTTTGTTCTTGCAAAGCAGGTGCTGGAACCACTGAGCTAAACCCGCAGGCCCCATCTATTCCATTTTAATTCACTTCTAAAAACTTTTGAGGTCCATCAGCTAAGTCGGTCTCCTGGCAGTCCCTTGACTATAGTTTGAAGAGTATTTATCCGTCTGTTCTGTGCAGAGTGCCCAAAGGATCATCAGTGTCAACTAAGATGCCTTCCTGTCACACGCTTCCAAGGCCTTGGTCTTAGTCTGGGACTATGTGAGCTGTGCTGAGAGGGCCAGAAGGTCCAGAGCACCAGACGCCACCTCCTGTGGGGTCTCAGAGTGGGAAGGCAGAGCTTCTCTTGGCTGTGTCCTGCCCACACCCAGCCATCCCTGAGGCCCGAAGTTCTGCCACCAGCTCACTCACCTAGCTGAGTCATTAACACACTTTCCAATGTTTCTGATCAAAAGGACCCAGATGCCACCTGCGTTCTCCAGCCTGTCTTTGCCCTCTGAAGCCAGCTGTGAATCTCTTTCCCACTTGACCGCTTAAAATCCTTGAAAACAGTAACACCCACTTGACCTGAGACCCTCAAATCCTTCCATCTGTAAGGGTGGAGGTCCCAGGGCCCCCTGCATTTTGCGTGCTGTTTTTGACATACTCTCATCTACCAATATTCTTCTAGAAGTATGCATCCAGAAAAAGCCTTTTTCCTTTTTTGGTTTATTTATTGTAAAAAGAAGTTATATTGTTTAATAAGTATGAACTCTGGGTTGCTGAAGAGGTTCTGAAAATTGGCAGTTGCCTATCACTGCATATACTTACTGTTGCTGAATTAAAAATAGTTACAGCGATAAATTTTTATATTATATATAGTTATGATAACTTTTAAAGAGTAAAAAAAGGGTTGAACTACCCATTCCTTCCAGTGTTTGCAAGTCCTTTACCTCTGGACCCCACATTACTTGGGCTCTGAAGGTGCAGGACCAGGCCAGGCTGTGGCCTCCCAGGAAAAGTAGCCGAGAAGCGGCCAGTCTCCGTGCAGGGCATGGTGCAGGCACATTCAGTGGTTCATGCTCTTCGGCTCCACGTGCCGAACTGCCGGATCTACCGACATCTGAGGCCCTCAGTGGTGAGCCTGGAACGGTGGGCTCAAGTCCCTGTAGGCATGTGGATCCAGCCTTGCTCCCACAGCCATCCTGAGGTCCAACTCTGAGGGAGAGCCAGGCCCAGCCTTGAAGAATTCCTCCTCTACAGTCAGATCAGCGATGATTGTTTTCATCTCTTTAACCATTTATTATTTCTTTGTGTTGGGAGCCCTGAACTTCTTTGAAAATGTTTCTCTTCCTGATAGGGGGCTATTGGGTGGGGGCCGGGAAGCCCTCAGTTGAGCTTTGATTTCTTGTCTCTAGATGTAGGAAGCAGCCTCCTCCCTTCCTTTGGAAAGACAGGAAAGGGGAAATAATAACAGGTCCCCCAACAAGCACAGGTCCTTTCATGGCCTCAGACAGTGTTGTGTAAACCTGTTGACCTGAGGTGTCCCAGCCTGTGCTGTGGCGCCCAGGCCTTTCTGAGAAGTAACCCCCAGGCTAACTGTACAGCTCGAGGAGCATGGCGAGGGGTCCCTGTCCCAGAAGTTTGAGGGACTTTGAAGTGACATAAACAGAGCTTAGAGCCTTTTATTCTTAATGATTGTTTTTCGTTCTTGCACACTTTGGAGGAGCTGAACACTATCTCCAGGACTCGACTAGTTGTGTTGTTTATAACTCATTCACTGAAGAAGTGACTGGAGCGACTCTGTGGTGAACACGCGGAAGCCTGTTGTGAAGAGGGCACGTCACTGAGGCAGGTCAGAGTCTTGTTTGGTGGGAGACAGTCACACCGGCCCTGGGACGGATGGAGGCTGAAGATGCGGCGGATGGGTCCTAGCACCAGCCATGAGTCTACCTATAGGGAGCCGCCATGTTGCTCCAGAACTTGGTGCCTACAGACAAGAATAGCGTCTTAACTAGAAACTGCCATTGGTTCCACCACACCCTGACTACTACGGCATACTTTTGCTATTCTTTCATTGTCCCTTTGTCCATCCCTTTATCATACGTAAATTCACTGGTGTATATGTACAGAGTGCCGCAATTTAAAATATTAAACAGGCAGTGGTATGTTTTGATCAACATCAGATGAAGATTGAATGAGAAAAATTACCCTTTCTCTACACGGATCATGCTTATTCGGCTCTTTATATTCCAGAAAGTTATTTTGCTCTTAGTGTCTAACAAAGAAACAATGTGAAAAATTCTTGTAGACCTCATTTAATTGGAGAATTTTAATGTTTGCCATTTATCGTTGTGAAAGTGAGGATAGTTTTATAACTTTTACATAGGTAGCTGTTACATGTAGGACAATCTATCTTAGGTAGTGGTAAATTATGAAGTATTCTTTAGAAAAAATACTCTTTTCTTCAACTCAAGTACCTTGCTGTTTAAATAAATTTGTCTAAAATAGAAAAAAAAAAAAAGAGATGAAACCAGAGTAAAATTTCCAGGTGACAGTTTGAGTGTCCATTAACAAACGGGAGAAATGAAAGAACCCAGCGCATGTGAGTCCCATTAGAGGGAAAGCCTGGCTTGGGCGAGACCCCCCGTCTCCCTCCCCACTTTCCCAAAATACTGAATGCTTTTTTCCCAGTGCCAGCCACACTGTCACAGTGTCTGTGTCCCACATGTGCTGTGGGGCTCATGGCCTTAGTTATTGGAGTCGTTGGACCTGGTTCACATCCTGACTCTGGGCAAAAGTCTCAGGCTCTGAGCCTCACTTTCATCTCTGCACAGTGAAGATGATGTGCTCACTTCATAGGCGGCTGTAAGAATAAACGAATAGTGTGAGGTAAACAGTGACTAGTTAGTAAAGGGCACAGCCAGCCTGAATATAGGGCTCCCAGTGAGACTCCCCTGGAGTAACTCTGAAGGAGAGGCTGGCCCAAGTGTCTTGTGTGAGGGTTTTCCCTGACAGGCTTGGGGGCTGGGAGAGTGAGGGATCCGTGGAGTGAGACTAGCTGAGTAGCAACAGCTACCTGGTAACTGCTGACACAGCAAGGGCTAATGTTTGGTGCCAAGTGTGCTCTGACCGGAAGTGCAGGTGGGGTAGCAACAGGAGGCAGGGAAATTGTTCTGCGGCTCAGATGGCTGGGAAGAGCTAGTCTGGAAACTCGGGTGGCTGGAGGCAGACAAGAAACAGACCCATCAAATAGTACATCCCACGTGCACCGGAAGCAATGAGGACACAATAAACCCAGATTATATTCTGTGGATCTGAGTCTGCAAAAAATGAAAGCCATTTATTCACTTTGACAGTGAGGGATGTATACATTTCCTCCCCAATACCTTGTTATAAAATATTTTAAAAAATGAGAATCAAGTTGTGTCATATTCTAGTACAAACTCTCAATGGTGAATGTGATGATGATGTGTATTCATAATGTACTAATAAAGATCTGAATTTAAAAAAATATACTATAAAGAACTGGAAAAAAATAAAATTTTTAAATCCACAGAAAAGCTAAGACCTGCAGAGTGAATACCTAGATATCTGCACCTAGATTCTAAAGTTAGTATTTTGCCCCTTGTCTTATCACATGTCTTATTGGCCATCAGTCCATCTTATTTTTTACTGTGTGTAGGTAAGTTGCAGATATCCATACCTTTCATGCTTTGTACGATTATCCAGAGTTTTTCCAAAGTAGAATTTTATTCAGGGACATACACAAACTTTAAGTGTACCTTGAGCACATCCATCTTGGATCTTTAGGTCTGTGTTCCAGCCTCTGTTGCCATAGAGACACCTCAGCTACAGGCTAGGCTAGCCTGAGGAATTGTAGGGTGGTGATGGGAGGGAGGCAGCCCGGTCTCTGCAGGCCCAGCACAGCTCCTCTGGGAGGCGAGGACCACACTTAGTCACAGTCCAGGCCCCAGCCAGTCTGAGAGGTGTCTGGTTTCCTCAGTGTAGAAAATCCTCTCCTGCTTCCTGAGCAGAAGTTACCCAGCCTGTCAACAGGCCTTGCGAGCCTCGCTAGGTTGGCTTTACCGATTTGAAGTTCTCTCTGCTGATGAGCTAAAATCTTCTGGATGCTCCCGAATTCTCTCTTCTGTGAGAGGATCCGATGTCCCATACAAACAGAAATCCCTGTCTCTCATGTGCCCTGTATTTTCTATATGCTAATTTCCCCAAGCTCCTCTGTCCTCCCTCACTTGATACTTCTTACTTCCTGCCTAGAATTGGTAACTTTTCACAGGTTGGTATCTCAGCCCCCCACCCCAAGGTAAGAGCTAAGTAGTTCAGGCTGGCCTCAAACTGACGATCCTCCTGTGTCAGCCTCCTGAGTCTGGGACTCCAGGAGTATGCCACAATGGTCAGTTATTGGTATCTCCTTAATGAAGTTTCTTGTGGCCTAGGACCACAGCAACAATTTCCTTCTGCCAGCTGGAAGGCCCTGCCCTTCTCGATGCTACTCTGTTAATGTCTATCTGTAGGGGGAAGAAAATAATGACACTGCATGGATTAGGTGAAAAGTTAATAGAGAGCAAGGTCCTGCATTCAATCCCCAGTATAGAGGGTAGGGGACCTAAAAAAGTAATAGATTGTGGTGTCCAAACAGCTTGATGACTTTTAATCTTTTAAAAGTACGAGTGAGAAAGTATACTTCGCTGTCTATATTCTACAGCGGAATTTGCCAGAGAACATAACAACTGATATCATAGCCTTGAAACAGTACTCTGCTAACCATGTACTGTTGGCATGGGGCTTCCTGGGCAACCATGGCTGTGTGCTTTGGATGGCTTGTGCCACAGTTTTGGAGAACAACATCTTGCTGTCCAAGAACCTTCTTGAAAATGTCAGGCCAGTCTGAACATCTGCCCCCAGGCTGTGGCCCAGGGAAACTGCCTTGCAGTCCAGGATACCTGTGGGGCTTTGTGGTGTATGTGAGGTTTCCTCCACTCCCAGACCCGTCTTCCAGACAAAGCCTCGCTCTCTTCTGTAAAGAGCACTGGTTTCTGGTGAACTGTAAGCAGAGAAAGCTCTGTTCCGCCCAGGTCTCACCCATTCACTTTCTCCCAGTCCTTTCACAGGAGACCAAGTTGGAATGTCTCTAATTAAGTGCTTCCCCCCCTCCCCCTATACTGTAGATGCTTGCATTTGAGGGAGGCAAAGCCTCTGCCAACTCAGCTGGTTTGCATTTCTTTAGGTTGTGTTTATGGAAAGGAAAATCTCTGTCTCATTTTTACCAAGCTTTTCTTCTTGCCCTCTCATGAGACCCAGAGTTAGGCAGAAGCCAAATAATCAGTCTGACAACATAACTGGGTCCTTCCTTTGCATATTTTTTTCTTTTCTTCTAAAATTAAGAAAGAAAAAGCCCAAATCTATGTCCATATGTGTATTTAGTGAGAGGAAGAGCTATTGACACCAACCAGGTGGGGACCGGGAAGCACAGTCTCCAGTCTGGAGCAGGGTAGGGGTCAGGAAATGCAAATACATCTGTTCCAGATTTTACTGCGTATGTCAGAATCCAAAGGTGCACATTCAGCACCCCGTGACACGCAGCAGGGCTTTGCTATTGTTTGGTGTGGTCTGAGCGTGTCCCCAGTGGTTGACACGCAGAAGTGCTCTCCTAGTGGGGTGAGGCGGAAGTGTTGGGAGTAGAGGTGAGGCCCACGGAAGGTGTTTAGGCCAATGCGTGCCTCACCGTGGGGAGGCACTCACGTAGTTCTTGGCAGGACCCTGGTTAGTTTACGTGAGAGTAAGTTGTTATAAAGAGCAGCCCCGACTTCCTCTAGCTTCCTTTCACCATGTGATCCTGCACCCTTATGTGCAAGCCCACCACAACGTCATGTGCCATCCCATGAGGCAGCCATGCACCTTTTGTGAGAATGTATATAAAGACACGTGGTGTGCACTTCGGGGGCCAACAAATGCCACAGTTGCAAAATTGTCCAAGCTTTCGAATGACTACATATCAGCAAAACTGAATTGGTTATTTTGTGCTGGTTTAGGGCCAGATGGGGCGGCTGCCATGACTGGATGGCTTTCTTGTTTACTACTTGGGTCAAAGAGGTCACTTCTGAATGTGAGTGAGTACACTGAGAAGTGCTGGCTCGTAAAAATTGTCACCCAAACTTGACAACAATTGTAGGATGTAATTAAAATTATTACCCCATGAAAGCACATGCCCTTCACGCACCTCTGTTCATTCAGCTCCAAGAAGAGGTGGACGCAGAGCACACAGATGTCCTCTCCCACATGGAAACAAGGTGGCTTTCTAGAGGCCATCACTGGCCCAAGCTTTGGAGTTATAAGAGATGCTCTGGAGATTTCTTTTAGAAAAATAGTCGCCGCTACCAGCACATGTCAGTGACACAGAACAGGTCATGAAATTGCTTACTTGTATGATACATCCAACCTGTTCAGTGAACTCAATCTGTCATGTTAAGGGGAAGTGACAGCTGTGTTCAAGTTGGCCAAGGGGCTGCACTCAAAGCCAAACTGCCATACTGGAATTTGGGGGCAGCAAGTGAACACTGGGATTTTTGACATGTTTCAAACATTCACAGAGAATTTGAAAGAGACTGAGCAAGGGCTTTTCTCTCGGCTGGTGTGTGACATCCTTTTCCCAACCATGAAAGATATCCAGACTGGAAAGGATGGGATCTGTGACCCAGTTGTGAATAAGCCAGGTGAACTGACTTTGTGCTATGAGATCAACTCTTGAGATCACAAATGACAGTGGCCTTAAAAGCATGCCTGCATCAACTTCAAATCCCATACATTCTGGACTAAAGTCAACGTGGGATTTCCTGATGGTGCCACAAAAACACTGAAAAACCTGCTTCCATTTCCAACATCTTATCTCCATGGAGCAAGGTTTTCTGCAGTGACAGCAACTCAGATGAGATTATAGAGTAGACTGGAGAGAAGCAACACACTTCCGGGGTCACTGTCTCTGATCACCTCCAGATGGGACTGTCCAGTTACAGGGATGCAGCCTCAGAGTTCCTGCTAATTCGATGTTATGGTGAGTTATATACTTATTTCATCATATATTTCAATGCAATAATAGAAATAAAATACACAGGAAATGCAATGCACTTGAATCATTCTGAAACCATCCCAGCCAGGGACTATAGAAAAATTTTCTTCCATGAAGCCTGTCCTGAGAGCCAAAAAGCTTGGGAATCACTAACCTAACTCTTTTCAGCTCTTTTATAATATGCTAATCTCATCCATGGGGTCACAGCCCTCTTGACCTAACTTCCTAAAGCCCAACCTCCTAATGCACTAAGATTGAGTTTTAATCCAAATTTGGGAGGGACACAAATGTCCAAGCATCCCGAGCAGTCAGAGATGGAGTTGGCTTGAGCTTTTGAGTCTGAGGAAAGACGAGCTGGAGGGGATTCCTGCTTTGTGAGCTTTGTCCTTTGGTCTCGGGCAGCAGAACAGGGTAGGTAGTCAAGAGGAACAGAATCTGGCAGGTTGTACCCAGATGGAACCAAGACCTGTGTCGCTTATGAGGATTAAATGAACCATTGATACAACACTTTGAACCATAAAATGCTTTTGTTATTCATCACTTTCCTTACCCACCACCTTCCACGTCCACATCTGCTTTGTCTCCTCTGTGTTCTGGGCTTGTCAAAAGACAGAACAGGCTGCCGTGACTGTTGGATGTAAGTTGGGACCTACCAACCATGGGCCAATGGAGTGTCAGGGTTCCATTAGTTCAGCCCAATACACCACAGTTGGAGCTCTGCATTGCCGTCAGTGTTGTTGGTGTCAAGGTCAAGGTCAGTGTCCTCCAACATCTATTCTTGAGGGCTTCCTTTGCCTGGCTGTATTTTTTATGAATTTCTGTGAGCCATGGTCCTAGTATGATAGACAGGGTAAGTCAGGTAAAAATATTATACGCAGTCAGACAAGGTGGGCCCTCAATCAGGAAGATCATGTTACTCTTTTTTTTTTTTTTTTGAGACAGGTTCTTGCTTTGTAGTTCAGGCTGGCCCGAGCTCAGCCTCAAACTCACATCACAGCAATCCTCCTGCCTCTGTCACCGGAGTGCTGGGATTACAGGTGTGAGCCACCATGCTCGGCACTGTGGTATGTGGTACTGATTGCTGCTGGGCGTGAGTCTCCACACCCAGTATTGTTATGTGGTTACTGGGGATCGAACCCGGGCCCTTGCGCTTGCAAGACAGGTGCCGGAACCACTGAGCTAAATCGCCAGCCCAGAACATGTTACTCTTGTGGCTGGAGGTACATCTGTTGAAAATAAAGACAAAATTAGCAGGGCTACATGCCTCCTCAAGGGAAAAGCAATATAGATTATACTACATTTAGTGTCACCTGGTACAATAAAGTCTAGATAGACGTCAGTCAGACCCTTCAGAACCCTCAGAGAAGAAAGGGGGAGGACCATCGTGTGCAGTTTGTGGCTTTCGCCTGCGGGTCTGGTTGCTCTGCATTCTAAATCATCTTTTTGGAGGAGATGCCCTCTCCTCTTCCCACCATGGAGGCTCCCTGCACAGGGCCTCCCAGCGGGATCGGCCTTCTCTGCTGGGATCTCCTGCCCCATCTGAAAGCTCTCACTTGGGCCATGGGAACCCATTCATCTTTAATTTTGTTACATGAAATTTATAGGTGGGGCCGGGGATTTAGCTCAGTGGTTCCGGCGCCTGTCTTGCAAGCGCGAGGGCCTAGGTTTGATCCCCGGTAACCACATACCATACTGGGCGTGGAGACTCATGCCCAGCAGCAACCAGTACCACATATCACAGTGCCGGGCATGGTGGCTCACGCCTGTAATCCCAGCACTCGGGAGGCAGAGGCAGGAGCATTGCTGTGATGTGAGACTGAGGCTGAGCTCGGGGCCAGCCTGAAGCACAAAGTGAGACCCTGTCTCAAAAAAACCTAAAAAAAGAAATTTATAGGTGGCCACTGACTTGGATTGAGCGGCTACAACAGATCAGACACCAAAGTGGAGTCACTCATGTTTACATTCCATGCCACCAAATGTTGCTGTTTATCTGAACTTCACGAAACAAGGAGAGACAGTGAAGGGTGAAGAGAGAAGGGGAGGCAGAGACAGAGAGAGAGAGGGAGAGACCGAGAGAGACAGACGGAGAGAAACAAGTCAGTCTTAGTCGGCTTCCTGATTAGAAGTTCCTTTTGCTTTAACCCTAAGGGAAAACCACCTGGAGCAGTCTGGTGCAAACCAATGTGTTTTCTTCAGCATTTTTCTACCCAGAAAATCCACTTCCTCTGCTCAGCTCCTCACTTGCAGAGCAGGCCCAATTCCAGGAGTGCTAATAAGTCAAGTTTGCTCTTCAAACCAGATTTGTTCTAATTCTGGCTTTTCATATTTCAAATGGCAGAAACACATCCTGTGAGGCTGGCTCTTTTCCCTTATCCTGCCTGCCTGCTGTACCCACCTCCTGTCTTCAGAGGTCCTGCGTCCTCCATGTCGCTGCATGCCAAGCTGTCCTGAGACCCTCCGCCTTCACGATGGTGCGCCACGGTGGAGGCCTACATGCTCCTGCCTTGCACCAGCCTCTGCCTCTGACGTACCTGCTGCCTTATGCCTTCCTGCAACCATACCCCCAATGAGGTTTTCCAGACCCTACTTTATTTCCCTGGGTGACAGGATCCTCTTCCCAGGAAGGGACAACTAAAGCTTGCTCCTCTTACAAATGCCAGCCACAGAATTTTTCTCCTGAACAGTCACTTCTTTCTAGCAACACAATGGGGCTCCTTCAAGCCCTGCTATTAGAATATGGGGGAGAAATTGGCCCATTCACCTCAGCTTTGAGATTTTCTCCACCTGAGGGACGGATGAGCTGTTTTTTGCATCCGGTTAGCTCCCGCTGCTGCTTAAAATCCCCCTGTCCTTCCTTGGACCCGCCTTCGACCTCCCACTCCACCCGCCACACTCATCTGCATGTCCTAATACACACAGAGAAACAGGGACTGAAGCGTCAGCTTCCAATGAAGCCAAAAATCACAAACGTACGCGATCTATTTGACAAAGTGAATGTGGGGTGTGCAGCTGTGCATTCCTTAATCTACAAAGAGAGCAAGTCCATCTTTTGGCATTAGCTGTCTGATAATATTAGATGATACACAGTATGTCTTCATTTTCTATTCAAAGAAAGGAAGATAAAGAGACATATTTTTGCAAGAACAAGAGTTTCATCAGTTTCCTGAGGGCCTCGCTTCACCTTTGATATTCAAACCACTGCTCTAACTCTGCAGCAGCTTTCTTTGTTAATAAGTTTGCCGAGAGAGTCGTTCCTGTCGCTACCCACCTCATAAAAGTGCATGAGATTGGCAAATATTTCTGCATATTTAGTCCAGAAAACCAGCTGGAGGACAGCTGAAAGGGAGGATGAGGTGGTGGGTCAGAGGAGGGATGGTTTCATGGGGACAGTGGTGTTTGCATGGGGACTACCTTTGCCCCTCCCACTAGTAACCTGATAACCATGGGGCTCGGATATTGACTAGAATGACTGGAGGAGGAGCTGCACTTCAGTGCGTCCCAGCCAGGACCAAAAGAGGACTAACTAGAGCCAGCAGAGCTCACAGGAGACAGCGAGGACCTGGATCTGAGAATTTCTAAATGGCCCACAGAAGGTGGGGCGAAGTGAGAGTAATTTGTGTAAGTTTCATGGCTCACTTAGTGGAGAGGCCACCCCAAATGAATGGCCTCAGGGAAAAAGAATTGTAGTGTCTGTGGCCTGCCTTGGGGTAGGCAAGGAAGTAGTGAGAGGACATCAGGAGGAGCTTGCATGAGAGCTGAGATGCTTTGCTTCAACTCGAAGTACTCGGCATGCAGGGTGCATACTCTAGGGTGTTATTTTCTTAGTTCCAATGAAGACTATTTAGCAGAGTCTAGCAACTGTCTTTGCCTCTGTCATAGTTACTTTCACACTGCAGGGAGACAATATCCAATATCCACAACTTAGCAGAGGAGAAGTGTGTCTTGGCTCACAGTCTGTGGTGGGTCAGTCCACGGTGAACTGACTACAGGGCAAAAGCAACATGGCGGAAGGGCCTGGGTGGAGGAGAGCTGCTCACCTCACAGCATCCAGGGAACAGAGAGAAAGGAGGGAATGGGGAGGGAGATTAAACCCTTCTAGGCCAGGGCTGCACTAACCTGTCTCTTCTCTTCATCTCACAGTAGCAAGCCAGCTATAGCGCCCCATAATCCGCTCACTTTCCAAACACACTAGGCTCTGGGGCCATTTTAGATCCAAACCATTACAAAGCCCTATTTTGCAGAAGCACTCTGCTCTGACCAAACACTTCTGGCAGTCTTCCTATGCCACAGGGACCTCTTTCTAAACCAGCCTCTTCTCACCCAGCCTCCTTCACCCTGGACTCTTTCTCTCCCATCTTTTATTTGTTAATGCATATTAGTTACATGGGTTAATGTGTTTTGTTCTGGAAGATCTGTATCTGCACATGACAAACTTTGATCATCTTTGCCCCTAGTCAACCCCTTGTTCCACCTTCCTCCCTAGTTTTACAGATTTTGGAGGGAGGGTACTTCAATGTGTACAGTACATTCTGGTCATATCTGACACCATTTATCTATCCTTATGGCCCTCTGCCCCTTTCCCTTCTCTTCCTCTTATCTAATAACAGTCTTCTTTCTACTTTCTTATCTTCCCTAATAGGTTCCATATATGAGGGAAAACATGCAATGTTTGTCTCAATCTGGTTGACTTGATTCAGCATGATGATTTCCAGACCTATCCACTGTCCTGCAAATGACACTGAATTCGTCTTTATGGCTGAATAGTACTCCACTGTGTGTGTGTGTGTGTGTGTGTGTGTGTGTGTGTGTGTGTGCGCGCGCGCGCGTGCGCACTACATCTTTTTATCCATTTATCTCTTGAAGGACATTACAGCTGGCTGCTTAGTGTAGCTATTATTAACTGTGCTGCAGTAAACGTGGGTCTGCAGGCATCCCTACATAGGGTGCTAATTTTAATGATTTCCATTATATACCATGGAGTGAGATGGTAGATCAAATGATAGCTCTATCTTTGGTCTTTTTAGGAATCTCGATACCGATTTCCACAGTGGCTGCTGTACTAACCTACTTTCTCAGCAGCTGTATAGAAATGTTCCTTCTTCTCCTGTATCTTCACCAGCATTTGCTGGTTTTTTAGCCTTGAGGACAGCCATTCTGACTGCAGTGAGATGGAATCTGTGTATCTGATCTTGCATTTCTGTAACAAGTATAAATGCTGAGCATATTTTCTTATCCTTCATGGCTGTATGGCCTTCTTCTGAGCAGTATCTGTTTGATCAGTCTGGCCGTTGATCCACTGGGCTGTGTGATGCTGCTGAGAGCTCTTTGGAAGCAGGTTCTGTGCACAGTTGCAAGTCCTTGGGCTCCGCTGTGAGCAGCACAGCCAGCCCACTGCCTCCTTTTAGGG
The DNA here is from genome assembly GCA_004026965.1 of Petromus typicus. NCBI lineage: Eukaryota > Metazoa > Chordata > Mammalia > Rodentia > Petromuridae > Petromus > Petromus typicus. Next base: position 23,350 of record PVIR01007065.1, read on the forward strand.
ACACAGAGGAAGGAGGGAGGCTGTCACCCAGCTGTTCACAAGCACATCCCGAACTGGGAAGAAAACATAGCTCAGGAGGAGGCTGGGCTCGGGTGCAGGGGCACAGGGAGCCACTCTGGGCATTCCCAGGGACCCTGCACCCTCAGGGTAGCACAGTCTCCCAGGGCTGGGTTAGTGGTTGCTTCTGACAAACAGAGGGGCTCCCTTGAGAACCCTGGCTGAGCCATGCCTGAAGCCTGGGCCTCAGGAACCTGGGGAGATAATACGTTTTTTGCTTGTAGACGCAATTTTGTAGTGATCTGTTTACACAGCAGTAGTGAACACGGGGAGGAGGGGCTGAGCAAGCCATGTTCTTGCTTCTGAGGAGCCTGAGAGAACCTCAGACTATCTTGATGATCTCAGAAGACATCTGAGCTCTTCAGCTTTTACAACTTGCTTTTCTTTTCTTTCCTTTTTTTTAGAATAAAAATAGTTAAAGGGATTTCCACATCTTAGTCCTGGCACTACCAGGTCAGGGGACACAAGTGCCACCAGGTTGGCTCTGCTGTATCCTATGTGCCTTTCACCTGCACATGGCATTTCCAATTTTATCTTGATTACCTCTGTGCCGGACACCAGTGTATACAATAGGTGCTTAACAAACAGACAGGGATGAGTAAGAGGTAGATTCAGAAACACGCCATCCATCCGCCCTGTGCAGCTCGCCCTCAAATTGTGAGGCTGAAGCCACAAAGGCCATTTTCTACGGCTAAAGGCGCATCTGGAAAAGCATTCGTAATACAGGGTGAGCAAAAGGGAAAGGGGAATCTTAGGGAATGACTGGAAGACTCAGGGGAAAATCTGAGTCTGTCCAAACCTGGAGACCATAAAAGCATTTGAAGCCATGAGCTGCTATCTTGGAGGATTTCCCAGCATAAACAAAACTAGCCGGCAGAGTCTGGAGAGTGTAATGGTTCATCCTGCTTGGCGAAGGTGCCGAAGTCCTTCCAGCTGACACAGACAAGGCCTTTGAAGTAGCCACGGTACCAGATCCAGGCTTCTGTGGTGCAGGCATCAGCACAGAGCCGCTGAGCAGGTCAGAGTGAAGGGCCTGGAGCCACAGCCAGACTTCGAAATCCAGGACTAACTGTCCTCCTTACACAGAAGGTGGTCAGAGCCTATGAATTCAGCAAATGCAGCGTTCATTCCACCAGCACAGTTTGAGGGCCACACACTGGAATATGAAACATATACTCCACTAAACACACCGGACACGAGAAACCTCCATAGGAACAAGACATGTCTCAGACACCCCATTCCAGCCCACAGCAGGAGGCTAGCAAGATGTGAAGGCCTATCTGGTATTCAAAAGAGACAAACAGGCCAACAAATAATGCAAAAGTCCAACCTACTGGCAGTGAAATACAATTAAAATAGTGCGGTGTTTTTACATCTGCCAAACTGGTAAGAATTTTTAAAGTTAAAAATCAGAAGTACTGGTAAATGCAATGTCAAATTCTAATCACTGACGGTGCCACATGAGAGAAGGTAGTGACCAAAGAGAAAGGCTGTTTGCCTCTCCCTCCCACTGTGCTGACCTATGACGGACAACTTCCCCCAGCCTGGGATGGATTTGACAGCCCTTCTCGAGGCCTTGCCTGGCAGCCAGTCATCCCTGGGATGACTTCTAAAGATAACTTCTAAAACCATCCACTGCAGGGGTTCTACTGTAGCCCTAGATAGGAGCTCACTGTGGCCCGAGTCCCAGAGGCTCATCTCTAGCTAACATTTCTTGTTCTCATTGTTAGGTGTTGTGGGCTCAGTTCTTCGACAATATTCAGTTAACTAGAAATCAAAGCCTTTCTTTCTTTCTTTCTTTCTTCTTTCTTTCCTTCTTCCTTCTTCCCTCTTTCTTTTCCTTGCTTCCCTTTCTTTCTTGCAAAACATTTCTCAGTACATTTTAGATGTATACAATGCCAACATTCATCATTGGGAATTTGCACCTGTACGTGACACATCTGCTTTTCCCCCTTCTCTTAGCTTTTGTGTTTTGCAACTTGTTTACTGACTTTCTTGTCTTCTTCCTTGGGTTGGACCCTCTGACCGCCGCATTGCTTAAGCTGTGTATGTTGGTTTCCTACTGTTTATGTACTTAACCATTTCAAGTTCTTCTCTTGCTGTGGGGTTTCCAGGCACACAAATAAAACAAACTGTTAGAAAAAAAAAGTTCATCTGTCTTTTTTGAGATAAGGTCTTATTAAATTGCTCAGACTGGGCCTGAATTTGACATCCTCCCTTCACCTGCCTAAAGCACTGGGATTATAGGTGTGTGTCATCTGAGATAAGGAAATGGCAGGTGGAGGAGACAGCAGCAGCAGGAAGGGACATCACTGTCACCTTATGGCTGGTGTCCCTGCCTTTGCAATCTCCTTGGTTTCAACAGCGCTGCCCAGTCACCACTGGCATCAGTGACTAAGTCACCTAGTGAAAAGGTCACACACCCCTCGTTTTCTTTTCTATTTTTCCATGGTGAAATAGCTCTAGTGCGAGTGTAAAGGCCACCTGTACTCACTATCTGTGTTTTTACGGCTCCAGGGGCATGGATTCCCCCAAGGGAGATTCACTCATTCTAGTATGAACGTAAGTGTGAGGAACAGCTCATGTTCAGACTTCTGTGCTGATGAAGCTCCTCCTTTCTGCTCCTTCACCTCTGTGCTCACTTCCTAGGAGTGGGATCTCCACCATGCACCCCGTTTCCTGCTCGGGCAAGGCCTTGGATCTGTCATCTGTATCCTTCCTTCACCTTGAATGCCCAGCACAGGATCCCACCTCAAACATCAAGTTCAAACTTAGATTCATTCACTGTAAATAAAAGCCCTGTTTCACTTACCTGTGCCCTGGAGGAGAAGGTGTGTGTTTACCTTTCTGCTTGACTGTCAGATTATCTTCCCTAGTGGCCAGAGCCTGGCTAACTGGCTTGACTGATGGCAGAGTGACCTTGTCCTGCCCCTTCCTGAGGCAGGAGGAAGCCAGCAGAGGGGAGTGGCACATATGGAACCACAGCCCTTTAGAGTGAATGTCCTGGGAACCTCTGCACTTCACATGTGAGCTTAAAATGAAGACTTCCTGAAGAGGAGACATTTTGTCTGTGTACCATCTCCGGTCTCTAAGGAGGGTTCATTGGTCACAGTGAGACAGAGGCCTCCAGGAAGGCGAGTGGCCTGCGAACTGTTTAATGTTCTGCTGTGTTACAGGGATACAGAGTTAACTCGATTGTCAGAACAGCAATAGAAATTCTTAAATGAAGTTCCTGGGGCTTAGTGAGCAGCTTCTTTGCTGAATGCGTTTGAGAACACAGCGTCTCTCCAGTTTCCTGATGGTCACAGATCCCTGGAGTCAGATCCAGGAGGAGCTGGTAGGTGCGTTATGCTGGCCCAGTGGGTGGGTGGCACCCTGCCCACAGGGCAGCGATCCAGTGATCTGTGTCTACCTTCTGTCAGTGACGGAAGGTAATGGCCCTGGTAGCAGTCATCTTTTGAGTAGCCTGAAAATGAACCAGTCTACACAGACTGGTTATTCTCTACTTGGACAAAAAAATAAGTATTTTAAAGGTAGTGTTAAGATTTCTGTTGCTGTGACCAAATACTTGAGAAAAAGAAATGTGCGGTGGGAAGGTTTATTTTGGCTCACAGTTTCTGTGCGTGGTGGCCGGGTCCATTGTTTTTAGGCTGTGGCACAGAAGAAGCATCATGGAGGAAGGGAGTGTGGGAGGAAATGACTCATTCCTTGGCAACTAGGAAACAGAGAGAGAAAAAGAGCCAGAGAAAAAGCCAGAAAGGGTTCTCAAGGGCACACTATGATCTACTCCTTTCAGCAAGGCCTCACCTCCTGTTTCCATCTCCTCCCCACATGTCACTAAATTATGAATTCATCACTGGCTGAATCTGATGAAGTTAAAGTCATAATTCAGTCATTTTCTGAAAGTCCTACGTCTGAACACAAGAGACCTTTGGAGAACTGTATTTAAACTGTGACAAAGTTCAAGCAGTCACTGTGCAGGATACCTCCACATACTTAGCTTATGTATCAGCTGGAATATGCTGCAATCAGCTGAGCTGGAAAGAACATCGCAGCACTGATCAGACTGTAACCCTGTTAGGGCCTGGGCTGTACCTTCAGGTATCCTTCTATCATTCCTTTGGTCTCCGTATCTCCTTTTCCAGTCCCTTATACATGGCTGGGAACCAAAATTTGTGTTTAACAAAGCATCTCCAAAAATATTCCTTTGAATAGTGAATTTCTCTGTGGCACTGAAAATGTTTTACTCAGAAAAGTTTGTGTGGGCCGGGGATTTAGCTCAGTGGTTCCAGGGTCTGCCTGGTAAGCTCAAAATCCCGAGTTTGATCCCTGATAACCACACACCACAATGCTGGGCATGATGACTCATGGCCACTAGCAATCAGTACTACATACCACAGTGACAGTGGTGACTCATGCCTGTAACCCCAACACTCAGGAGGCAGAGGCAGGACGATTGCTGTGAGTTTGAGGCTTGCCTGGGCCAGACTGAACTACAAAGCAAGATCCCATCTAAAAAATAGATAAATAAAAAATTGTGTGTACAAGTCCATTTTGGTTGTAAGAGAGAGAGAGAGGATTATGTAGTACTCACATTTGTGACATCATATTCAAAATTCAAGAACAGTGACAGTTAATCTTTTAGACATTTCAATAATAGTGAAGCACTAACTGCAGCACATGTACCACAGGTTTATCACCACTGTCCTAGAAGCCTGACACAAGGACCAGATGCTAAAACTTAGATGAGATAATAAAATGCATATAAAGGTAAGCCTATTAGAATTATAGCAGACCTTCCAACAAAAAACTTTAAAGGTTGGAATATATCATAAAAAAAGATAATGAAGCTGACAATGACAAAACTGGGATAGAATGAATATACCCAGGCAGGGTGAGAAGTTAAAAAGAAACAGAAAAGAAAAGAAACTAACAGCAGGAAAAGAAAGCAATGACAGGAATAAGTTAATATCTTTCTGTAATAACTCAATTTGGTCTCAATTCACCAATCAAGACAGAGATTAGTAGAATGGGCCAATAAACAATCTAATGGTATGCCATAACAAAAACACAGTGACCCTAAAGAGAAATTCATAGATTAAAAAGTAAAGGATGGAAAACAATATTCTATGTAACAGGAAACCCAATATAAGCAGTAGTAGTTATCCTTTTTTCAGACAAAGAGGAATTCAAGCTAAAACTGAGATAGAAAGAGGCAAAGAATCTCACTACATATTGGTTAAGAAATGCAGGAAGAGAAAACAATCATAAACCTATGTACACTGAACATCAGCATACCCACATTATAAAATAAACACTCCTGGACATAAAAGATCAACACAATTATAGTGGAGGGTCTCATGACCTAATTCTCAGAAACAGGTCAACTAGATAAAAAAAAAAAAAAAATCAATGAAGAACTATTAGAGGTAAGCCAAACCTTTAAACAAATGACTTAATATTTGGAATGATACACCCAACAATAACAGAATATATATTGTTCTCAGTAGTACATTGAACTTTATAGTTCAAATAGACCACATACTAGCCAATAAAGCATGCTGAAGTAAATGCGCCAGAACCAAAATTATCCTATGCATATTATCAGATCATAGTACAGTGAAACCAGAAGCTAATGGCAAAATAAATCATCGAAACAATACAAACACATGGAAATTAAACAATACATCTTGAATAATCAACGGAAGAAATCAGTTCCTAAAATCAAACAATATGTCAGTATAATTTATCAGAACTTGTGGGACATGATGAAAGCAGACCTACGAGGGAAGTTTACAGTTATGAATGCCTACATCACAAAAACAGAGCAAGTCCAAGTAAGTAACCTAATGATACACCTCAAGGTCCTAGAGAAACAAGAACAATGAAATTAAAAGCTAGCAGATGGAAAGTAGTTATAAAGATCAGAGCATAGACTAATGAAATTGAGACTAAAAAAAACTACAAAGAATTAGTGAATTGAAGAGCTGTGTGTTTAAAAAACAAAACAAAACACAAATACTTAGTTAATCTTACCAAAAGTCACACAAATCAATGCAATGAAAATTAGAAAGCTGAAATAATAATGGATACTGCTAAAATTCAGTTATTAGCAGCTACTACACAAATCTATATGGCAAAAAATTGGAGAACTGAAATGAACAGATGTCTAGATATATAAGAAGTATCAAAACTGAACCAAGAAGATATAAAAACCTTGAACAACAAATAACACATAGTGAAATTAAAGCAGTAATATAAAAAACCCTACTAACTAAGAAAAGTACAGGTACTGACGGGTTTACTAATAAATTCTACAAGAACTGCAGGGACGATCTAATGCCATCACTTCTTACACTCTTTCATGAAACTGCAAAAGCAAGGAGTCTTCCCAAAGTCATTATTTTGATTCTAAAATAAGACAAGGTTTCAACCAAAAAAAAAAAAAAAAAAAAAAAAAAAAAAAAAAAAAAAAAAAAAAAAAAAAAAAAAAAAAAAAAAAAAAAAAAAAAAAAAAAAAAAAACAAATTAAAAGCCAATCTCTTTAATAAAAATAGATGCAAAAATCCTCAATAAGATATTGGCAAAGAGAACACAAGTCATCAAAAAGATCATGCCCAAGGATGCTTCATCTTCACCTTAAGAATCAAGGATAGTTCAACATGTGCAAATCAATAAATAATAGATCACATAAACAGAAGCAAGTACAAAAATTATATGATCATTCCAACAGATGCAGAAAAAGCCTGAAATAAATCCACTTTCCATTCAGTATTTTAAAAGAAAATGGGTATAGAAAAACTTCATCTCAACTCAATAAAAGCCATTTATAACAAACTACTGCCAACATTATATTATGTGGGGGAGGGACCTAAAACCTTTCCCTCTAAAATCATGAATAAGACAGGATATTCACTATCACCCTGCCAATTCCATCTAGTACTCAAAATATTAGTCATAACAAAGGTAAAATAGTGGTATCATAAAACATTTAGCCTCTTATGTCTGCTTGGACAAAGACTGGATATTGAAAAAGATGGAATTTATATATAATAAGTTATAGTAATTTATAGTTACATGATTAAATTTTAATGGGTATTACAAGTATAACCTCTATCTCTAAATTATATTTCAAAGACTATCCTTTTAAAGTACTGAGTACAATGTCTAACATATAGCAACTACTCAAAAAACATTACCAGATTTAAAACAATCCGTTAGCTTTCTGTTACTATAATGAACATAGGGAAAGGTTCTTTGGAGCACAGTTTCGGGGATCCTGGTGTGTGGCAGCTGATCGTGGTGGGTGCATGCTGGAGAAAGACGGCATCTTATGGCAGGAGGAAGCAGGGGAAAGACACAGAAGGTCTTGGGCAGAGTTTTAATGATGTACTTCCTTCCCCCAGGTCACACCTGCTAGAGGTTCCAACACATCCCCATGTACTATGGGAAGTCGACCAAATCTTCAGTATGTTGGTCTTTGGTGACATTGAAGATGCAAACTACAGCAAATTTTTTTCACAACTGAGGGTAATTTTTAGCACAGTATCACTATTTCAGAGTCAACTAATCACCATTTATAGAACATCTATAAACATAGATGTGCCAAGCATTATTATGCAGAGACTTTAAGGATTATCCAATTCAAGCCACCAGTTAACTAGGAAAAAACAATGAGGAGCAGAGAGGGCTAAGTGATTTGCTCACAGTCATTCTACCTCCAAATAGCAGAGTTGGATTCTGTTTCTACCATCTCTTTCTAAGTAGCAGCATCTCATAGATGCATGTATCTTGATTGGGCAGTCTGCTCCACATGAGGCTAATTGTGCCCACTGTAGAGAAATATGTCCATAAATCTTACAGTTCCTTCAAAAAATAGAGTTCTTTTCCTCATTCAACTATGGAGTAGACTTAGAAATTATCTATGAGTGAAAAAAAGAATGAAATGGCAGAATGTGACTTTGGAGACGGGGTTACCAAAGCTGCCAGAGTGACCTACTCTCTCTGCTCTGGTAGAGTTACCTGCCCTGCATGAGGGTCTCAAATACCCCATGCTGATGTTAGGAGAAATTCAATATAATCACAGGGAAAAATCATTTCACAGTTAAATTATGATTAAGTCTAGTTTTCCCTCCGGTCAGACATAACTCCATTCTTGTCTCTAGTCACAGCTAAAATACTCTGTGGTCTAGTGATGCTGTGACATTCCAGGGCAAGATTATATCAGCTGAAGACATCCTGGTTCCCTGAAAGCCAGGAGAGACAAATTCCTCATCAACAGAAGTTTCTCTTCAGCCTAGGATCTTTATCAGCATAAGTTCCTCATTGTCCTAGGAGTATTGCCCTTTGAGTCACCTGTTACTCCTGATGTACCAAATAAAGGTGTGGCAAGCTTGGAGGGCCTTCATCTTTGCTGCCCAGGTCAGTGGTAAAGAGGTCTCAAGCGCAGCTTCTTCTCTAAATCTCATTTCCTGTCTTTATTCATTAATTAGCCCTTTGCTATTCTGGCTCTCAGGAGACCAGGACTCACTGTAGGGGCTCTGGTGACATCCCCTTGCCCTGCTCCTTATGCCCTCCTGGCAGGGAATACACCCATCCAGAGCCTTGTAAGCGCATTGTCTCGGAAGTGGGCCTGTGAAACCCACCCATCTTCAGGTGACCACCACTCTGGTCCGCTGCTTGACCAGTCTCCTGAGATGCTGAGGCAGAACCGCCCAGACCAACCACTCCCACATCCTGGCACTCAGAGAAGGTCACATAGACGAAATAATAAATGCTGTTTTAAGCTGCAAGATCTTGAGGTAAATTATTACACAGCAAAAGAAAAGAAATACACTCTCTTACTAGCACTTTTTTCCAATCCTTTCTTTGACCTCCCACATTTATTCTCTTTTATGATGCGTATTATAAACACACAAACATGTTTTAACCGATATTATTGCTATATTTTAATAATTTATCAAGATGTCACAGACCATAAAATTGGTGAATTTAAAGTTGTAATAAAGTTTCCATTTTCACCATTTTTAAATGGACAGTGTAGTGACATTTAGTGCATTCACGATACCTATACCTGATAAATTTTGAAAATATTAATTTTACTTTGTTCCTCAAATCTGGAACAATCATGTAGTAACAGGGATAAAGTAGTTAATAATTAAATAAAACTGTATTTACAGGTAAATGAGTTTGGAAGGAAATGATACTAACATATTTAAAGACAATTGTGAAATCTTTTTGTCTTATGTGAGTAAGAATATCTAATGAGATACATTCTCATATAGATAAAATAAAGGTCTCAACTTTAAAAAAACCAAAATTACTATTTTGAACTCTTTAAATCCACTGAATGTGGGACATTCCCAATGTACATAGCAGTCAAGGACAACCAAGGAATCAGGGACAGCTGTTGAGGGCACCAAAGGGACAGAAAACAGGTGTCCTGTACTGGTGGCCTCCGCCTTAGAACACTAATAATGGGAACACTAATGGACAAAAAATAGGACCATTCATCCCTACTATCTGCCTCAGGCTTCGTGGTGAGAGATGGCATTTGCCCAGTTGTTTGCTAACCCAGAAGTTGGGCTAAGGCTGGAAACAGATGTCATTAGTTGGAAATAGATGTCACTAGTTCTAGTACCATTTCCTTCCAACAGTCTCCTTTCAGTATAATACAAAGTAACTGTGACCAGGAAACACTACTACTGAATTGAAGGGTGGCTATAAGATCAAGACCTACACCGTCTAATTCCACAGTTTTTATATCTGCAGTGGCCTATGAAGAATGGAAATGAAGACTGCTGGCAAGAAAGCATCGAGGCAGCTTCTGTCCCCTGGAGAGGACACCACAGCCTTGAATCTGTATGTCCTGTGACTGCCCAGCTAGGTAACAGCGAGCAGGACAGCAATGTTCTGGAAGACACCGTGTTCAGTGCACTGGGCCAGCATCTCTTACGGTCTGAAGCTTACGAGGCCTTCTCCATTTCTCATTTGTTCACACATTTATTTTATTTTATTTTTATTTTTTATTTATTTTTTTTTAAGGTTTTTTTGAGACAGGGTCTTGCTTTGTGGTTCAGGCTGGCCCTGAGCTCAGCCTCAAACTCACATCACAGCAATCCTCCTGCCTCTGCCTGCTGAGTGCTGGGATTGCAGGCGTGAGCCACCAAGCCCGGCACTGTGGTATGTGGTACTGGTTGCTGCTGGAGTGAGTCTCCACTCCCAATATGGTTATGTGGTTACCGAGGACTGAACCCAGGTCCTTGCACTGGCAAGACAGGCGCCGGAACCACTGAGCTATATCCCTGTCCCCACACATTTATTTTAAAACATGTGCTCTCATCAGTGCTGAACTATACGGCAGAGTTCACAGACAAAGTGCTGGGTTCGCCTCGGTTTGCTGAGTAGCTGGATGGCCCACCCAGCAGGATGCTGGAGGGCCTGGGGCCCGAGAAAGGACCACAGACCACGCTGTACATCACCTCCCCCAAGCACAGGTCCCTAACGCAGGCAGACAGAGCATCAGACCCAGGTCCGCAGCCCCTGTGCTGGACCCAGGCCCGGCGCCCACCCATTCCCAGGGTTGTTTCTCTTCTGCACTCAAAACAGAAGTGTAGCAGGTATTGAGTTAGGGCAGAAAGCCACAGTCATGATGATGAGTTTCCCTGCTCGACAAACCTTGCTGGACAGAAGCGGCAGACACATGTGCCCCGTCTAGTCATCCTGGAGTCCCCCAGGGGCATGATTGCAGAGTGACCTGGCCACATTCTCTGGGCAGGGCTGTGGCTTCAGCATTAGTGGCCAAGGGAAGTCATGGTTCAGCGTCTTCCTTAACTCGGGTTACTCAGAGAGAAGGGTGGCAGTGGATACTGGAGTCGAAAGTAAGGGCAAAATGAGAGCCACAGGGGATCGGGGTGGCGGGAAGTCTAGACGGAATGAGCAATGGCTGGGGAAAGAATCTGGGACAAAAACACATTTCTTTATTGTAAAAACCAAAACCAAGACATTGGCATACTGCCATGCTGGCCTTTAAGAAGTGGGCCTTCCGCTCCATGTCAAGATGTGTGGGTGAGGGGTGAGCTGAGGGGTCACCACTGCCCAGGGACGGGGGACCCCTGGCCAGCAGAACCCAACAGCTGTCTGCCTGCTCCCTTCATCTGTTACAAGAAATGTGCTTCACCCCGAGAAAACTTGTTATTGGCAGAGGGAAATCTAACGTCTGACTTGTGAGGCAAGAAGAGCCAGCTGCTCTGGCCCCAGGACTCCAGGATGACTTCCAACCTCGAGGCCCAGCTGTCCCCCAGCTGGGAAGAAGGACGTGCCAGCCACTGCTCCAGACAGAGCTGGGCCAGCAAGCGGCACAGTGCTCAGTGTAGTCACGGTCTGAGATGCACTAGGGGCTGAAGCAGGTTCCTGGGTGTAGTTGAGAAGCAAGAGGAGGGCAAGTGGGCTGGGGTGGGAGGGAAAGATGAAAGGGCAGCAGTCAAGGCCTGAGGGTCAGCGTGACAGGGAAAGGCATTCCCGCCTCTCCGGAATCCTACATCCAGGGGCCCCAGGCGCCAGAGGCCTTGGGGTCGCAGCGTGGGTCCGGCGCGGGGTACTGCACAGGTACCGAGTGCTTCTGATAGAAGCGCAGGCGGCCGAGGAGCTGCCTGACAATGTCGGGGTGCTCTCTGGACAGGTCATGCCTTTCTTCCGGGTCCTTGTCAATATCAAAGAGCCACAGGGTCTTGGTCGGTGGGTCTGATGAGCGCACTTCAGAAACACCATATTGAGATGGTGGGCGGAACCAGGATCCACAGCCTGATGAACAAATGAGACTGTTTACTGTGGGAGAAGGGTCTTGGCAGGGGCTAATTTCAGCGAGTCTGGGGTCGGGGCCGAACGGCTTGCAGGTGTGGGCACATACACAAGATGTGGCCCTTGGTGCCACCTCTAGGTTGGTCTTTGAATCTGGTTCTGGGCCTTCAAGGAGACATATTTTGCTGCTTTACAACCAGGTAAATCCAGAATTGTATGTATGTGTGTAGTGCAAGGGGATATTGAGTTTTCACTAAACTAAAGAGGGGGGTCTTGGTATATAGTAGACATGGACCAGGGATGATAAGATGTTTTGTAATACATGGCACAGTCCAAATGATGCAGAATCATAATAAAAAGATTTGAATTTTTTAAAAAAATGCCAACACTGCCATTGTAAATGCCTGCTGTTTTTCTCTGTCCTGGGAGTGGAATCCAGGGCCCAGTGTGCCAAGCTACCCCTACTCCAAGATACCTCCGTAGCTTTACCTCCACTGGAGGGACTACATGATCTCATCACCATCTTGCCACATATTTATATAGGACTAAACAGATGTCACGCCAGAGAGTCATCAAGGAAGTGGCGTTCCCCAGCCAGACCACTGGCCAAGGGCGGAGTTCCCAGGATCCTTTGCTGACGAAGTGTGCCTGCACCGTCAGACAACCACACACACCCGAAGCCCACACTGTCCACAGAGCCTTTCAGTGGTATTTATCCCTTTCACATCCACTACAGCTAATTCCCAATTTGTAATTGTTTGCTGCTGCTGCTGCTTCTTCCTCTCCTCCTCCTATTCTTGGTCAGGAGCAGGAGATGAAACCAATCTTTCTCATTTTGAGGGATAAGGACAAGGGAAGCTGTGATCTAGGGACGTGCTGAGTCTTATAAGCAGGATTAGCAATGCTGAATAAATATCTCCTGGTGATGCACACCAAGAAGGATCATAGAAGATTTAAGGGCAGGTAACATTTCAGGTGGCCAAACAAAGTGAGGGGCGTGGTGGGCTCGGGAGGAGATGGGCAGCGATTAGGACGTGAGTGACGACGTGGTCTGCTTCCAGAAAAACGGCCACAGGAGTAAAACACCAAGAGGACAGGTAGCCTGGGCACACTGCCCACAGCACACAGCACAACCCAGCCCGCTGCAGGAAGGGACACTGGATAAGCCACACACTCTACCTGGGAAGCCCGTGAGGAGTTTCCAATTTCCGTGTCTGATTGCAGCGTGGACAGAGGTGTTAAAGGCTGAATATTTTGGGAGAGAAGAATCATCCTTTGCTGGAGCCGTGCTGTTCCTGGGACCTGGGAAGAAACAGTTTGGAAGAGTTAGATTGCTGTTATTGGAACGTGGACTTATAAATCAGCATTTTTATATCCTTCATGTAGAACAGTAGCTCTTATTCAACACTGGAGCACAAATGTGTGTCTTGCCACAGAAATGAATCTTTTATTAAATACAAACAGAAAGCTATAGTTACATTAAATGTCAGTCATAAACCACCACAAATATAAAGAAAATCCCAAGGAGATTAGAACACTAATTCATCCTTAAAATCACTGCGCTCTGCCAATATGCAGCTGGCCGTGTGCAGAACAGTGTTCTGTTAAAGCTACCGGGCTTGTTTTTTGATGCTTGGTTTGGGCTGTTTTTTTCCTCTGAAGTGTACATTTCATTTGCTGTGTATGCTTACAATAAATTATAAAGTACATCCTTAATGGAGTGTATCTCAACCTCATGCCTCGTTCATTCATTCACTCATTCATTCTTTTACAGCAGTTGGGTTGAACCAGGGCCCCACATATGCTGGACAAGTGCTCTACCACTAAGGGATGTGTCAGACTTTTTCAGAATTTTAGACAAGGTCTTGCTAAATTGTAATCCTCCTGCCTCAGCCTCCTAATTAGTCGGGATTATAGATGTATACAACCATTTCTGGCTGTTTACATTTATTTTAAACCATATGTATGAAATCTAAAAGTAGTTAGAATAACTCAAAGAATAAATCTGTCATTAAGGACTGGTATTATCACAGATTACACTAATTGATCATTTTGAGGTCGTGTAGTAATTAATTGGAGTTTTAAGGGGACTAATTACGAATACCTTCTCACTTTGAGTTCTGAATCAGTTTAGAGGTAAAGACCAAGTGGATGGAGATACAAGAACTGCTTTTGTTACTAGTTGCGTCAGCAGAGTGGACATGGCTTCAGATCTAAGGCAGTAGTTCTGCTAACAACTGACCTTTTGTTTAGAAAGAGTTAGCCACCCGGCAACCCCACAGCACACAAGCAGGCCAGACGGCTTCTGTCAGGCCAGCAGACACGTGGTGCAGAATTCAACACAAAAGGCAGGTCAGGGCCGAGCGCACTCAGCTCCTCCTTTGGGCTCAAAGGGTGCAGGAGTGGCGAGGTGGGGAGTTCGAGTCTAGCAGAAGCCCTTGAGTACCCAGGAGGGGATGAGTGGACGTTCTCAACCTCCCTCCTACAAGTCCAAATTTAAAAGCTTCAACGTTAGGCTTTTGTAAGATCACATTTCTCTGTTAACTTTTCAGACAGTCATAGCAGTCATCTTAAGTATGGTTCAAAAGGCTGCCAATTGAGTAACTAACCAGCCCGGCTCATGGGGTGTTCATCCCCGCCGGATGCAGACTGAAGAGTGACGTGTGCCTGCAGTCCTGGCTGCTTGGGAGGACGTGGCAGGAGGACTGCTTGAGCCCAGAGTCCAAGTTCAGCCTACGAACACAATCAGGATCTCGCCTCAAAAAGAAACACAAGGCTTTGCGAGAACCCTCTTCCTGAGCAGGGAGCACAGTTTGCAGAGGGAAAGGATTGTGTAGACACACATGGAGATGGAGCCACTCGATGGCGGTGGTTTCAGAGCGTCAGTTTCATAAGGACACACCAATACATTCTCAGCACTGAGGAGGAAAATCTTCTTGACTTCTTGCTTTGCTCTTTGAGGGTATTTTGGCTCCGACACAAACGGATGTGTCTGGTGGTGGAGGCGTGCGGGCTGTGTGTTGTGGGAAGTGAGTTCCTGTGTACACACTGGTCAGACTGTGAGCCCTTGTGTCTCATCTTCTCAGGCTGTGTGAGGGTCGTGTGTCCATATCAAAGGGCGCGACATAAAATAAACATGCTCAGTGGGCACACACACAAGAGGAAACGGCTATCTCAGCCACACTTCCATTTACATACTTTTTTTTCTTAAAACAAACAAGAATATCAAATACCTAAACAATAAATAAATCTAAGACTAAACAGTAAAGCATACTATCATCTCGTCTGCATTTTTTTTTTCATTTTAAGACATTAAGCAAAGAGAAAATAACAAAGAATGATACAACTGATGCCCAGTGAGCCATCACCCAGAATAAACACATGTTAACATTTTGCCATCTTTGGTTTTATAAAAAATGAAATTGGATAGCAAAGATGAAGTTGAAGCTTCCTTTGTGGCCTCCTCAATCCTAGTCTTCCACCCAGTCTTCTAGTGGCTGCTTTTGCCCCTCTAAGCTGCAGTAGCTCACGTGCTAAGCAATGAGGTAGGGCGGAGTTTTATACTTTACAAAGGCACGTGCATCTGTGACACTAAACATATTGTGTAACTTGCTTTATCATCTACTGTTGTGTGTTTAGAACTCTGTGATTATATATGTGCATGTGCTCCTCTTAACTGCTTAGTATTTTGCACTTTTTGGTCTGGGGATTTAATTTAGTAGTTCTGCTACCTGCCTTGTATACGCAAGGTCCTGAGTTCAGTCCTCAGTACGACCCCTTCCCCCACCAAAACCAAAGAAACAAAAACCAAAAAACCCCACATTTTATTTTCTCAGTCGCCTGTATGGCAACCAGGTTGCATTATTATTAGCTCTTACTCAATGAACACTGCTGTCCACATCTCCTTGGACACACATCTGAATTTCTCTAGAATGAGTCTAGAAGAGGAACTACCATCCACAAGTTATGTTCACACATTCCGGACTTTACAAATACACCATTATCCCTATAGGCTAATGTTCCATCTCTCTACATCTTACACCTGAGATTTTCAGACTTTAAAATGTTATCAATTTAAAGATTTAAAAAGAAGCTTCATTATTTTTTTCTTTAATCAGCAAGAGCTTTCTTTTTCTGTGTCAATTCAGGTATGTTATCAAAGTACTTTTTAGTAACACCCATAGAGAAAAGTGTATACCTTGTCAGACTGCAGCCTGGTCAGCGGTGAACTGTACCGTCAACATCACTCTAGTCAAGAGAAGGTGCACGGCTAGGACCGCACACTCCCCAACCCGGCTCCTCTCACTCCCCCAGGACCTGCTATCCCAACTTTGAGCAGCACAGACACCTTGCCTGCTTCTGAACTTAATGTAAATGGAAATATCTTTAATATGTTACTCTGATTCCCGGCCCTTTTGGGTTCACGTGTTTATGAGATTCATCCATGTGGCTGGGACTCAACCTAGTTCTAGTACTTCGTTCATTTTCATTGCTGGATAGTATTTTGTTGTATAAAAATTCTACTCTCCTCTTACATTTGGACTTCACACCCATCAGGACTGATCTGTGTCTACAATGTGAGGTAGATGAATTTCTTTTTTCCTCTTGGTAAGGCTTCCGACTGACCAAACACTTTTTGTTGCACGGATCATGCATACTAAAGGCATGCAATGTGATGTTTTGATGTACATTATAAAGTCACTCCTCTAGTTAAGCTGATTAATCAATTATTATTTCACATAATCACATTTTTGTAAGACTACTTAAAATCCACTCTCTAAACAAATTCCAAGAATATAACGTATTGACTACAGTCATCATGCTGCACTTCAGAGCTCCAGAACTTATTACTATAAATAAAAGTTTGTGCCTTCTGACCAGCCCCAAGTCTAGGCTCTCAGGCTCTCACCATCACTGCTTCACTGCTCCTAGGGGCTCTATTTTCTTAGATCCAATGTGAGGTCGTGTGGCACTTTCTTCCTGTATTTGGCTTACTGCATTTAGCATAATGTCCTCTGAGTCGACCCATGCTGTTACAAACCCTTGCCCACTGTAACTGGGTTGGCGTTTTATTCTTTAGTTGTAATCTTTAAATATTTTAGATACGAGTCTCTTATCAGGTGCAATAGTTTCTTCCATCCTATAGATTGTCTCTTTGGTTTCTCAATGGTGTCCTTTAAAACATAAAAGTTAATTTTGATGAATTCCAGTTTTTCTACTCTTATTGTATAGGAGTAACAATACAAATGGATTTGGGGAGAGACTCAAAGAATTGGCAAATCCACAAAAATGAACCATAAGATGGAATGTATCAAACTCTGGCCTATCTTGTTCAAAACAAATCTGTAATGGGACTGACTGCTTGCTTTAAAGTAATGTGGTACAGCTTCTTCTATAAAAAGAAAAATATAAATGGTTCAGTTAACTTCCTCTAATCATGCTTAATATAAGAAGGATTTTAGGCAAAAATTTCATTTGGGACATATGAGTAGGGTGAATGACAAAATGAAGCCACTGGACAGTTTATTAGTTTACTAGCTGCCTTTCTTCCCAAAGTTTTGGGAAGAAACCCTTCAAGAGATAATATGATTATAAAAATGGATCAGAATTAAAGTTTTAATTCATTCTATTCTTTTGTTTTTGGTGTTACATCTTATTCAAAAGGTTTTTCTGCATTTACTGACATTATCAAGTACTTCTGTTGTTTATTCTATTGAAATAATATATTTTTAGATGGTAAGTCAACCTTATATTTGTGGGACAAACTCCACTTGGTTATGATAAATAATCCTTTTATATATCATTGCATTACATCTCTTAGCATTTTGTTGAGGACTTTTGTGTCTATATTCATAAGAAATACTGAATTATTAAATTGATATTTTCATTATTGAACTGACAATGTGTAGAATGGACTGCTGGGATGAAAGACAAGAGATACAGATTTCTTAAACATCAGCAAATGTTAAAAATTTCTCTCACAAAGTTAGACTCAATCCAGATCTAAGAAATATCTGCTGAACAATAATTGCATAAATAATGTACATAATGAAGCATTGAGTTTCTAAAATTTAATGATATAAAATGATGTGCAAATTGAATGAGGAAAGCTCTGAAGGTACAAATCCAAGATATTTGATGATAAAATGTTATAAAATAATTAAAATTCTAAGGACTCAGTGTTGATTATTGGGAAGATACTGTGGCTATCAATTGAATGGAGGTGTTGGTGCAGGAAACAGTGGGCAAGGGTGTCTGACATTAGACATACCCACTTGAGGAATGAACATGAGCTCCAGGGAAATGTCCACCCTCTGCTGGAGCTAGACTCCAGCTCTGTATGACAGACTTGAGACCACACTGAGTGGAACATGGCTGCCATACGGTGGTCCCTGCATACAGGACAGATTAGTTATCTGTTGAGTGAAGTAAGAGCAAAGCAAAAGCCCAGGAACAGAGCACTGAGGACCAAAGGAAAACCAATAGCAGGTAGGTCCACAAAAAGAAAACAATATGGAGAGGAAAATGGTCAACAGGGAGCAAAGAGCACAGGTGTCAGATCTTGAGTCGGAAGTGCCAAATAGCCCCTCTGTCAACCTGGTAAGAAGGCCTTACCTCTGCTAACCTCGGGGCAGAAACCACGCTGTAACACACAAACACACACAGTACAGTATATCTTGACCCTGTCCTTCTGAGCTGAAAGCTACTGCTGAGGTAATTACTTTCTGGCTAGGCAGAAACACTCAAGTATAGGATGGATTAACCATAGGCACAGATTTGGGAAGTGAAAAAGGAGATGCATAGAAAACTTTAGGGCAAATGAAGGAAACCCTGCCCTACATACCATGCAGTAAACTCCTTCTCTGAGCAAATTTGAAGGAGGTCAAGTTTCCAGAAGGAGAGAAGGCTACAGTTTCAGAGCAGAACTGCATTCTGTAGATCTGGAAGCATCCCAAGAGTTGTCAAGAAGGGCTGGGAAGCTGGTGGGTGGGGTCCACCCTCTATTTCAAAAGCAAGAATCTGTAGAACTGGTTAAATATATTGTCACTTGAAAGACAACGGTTAGTGATAGATGGTGGATCCCGCAGTGGGGAAGGGGCTGAGGGACGCCTGAGGACCTTTCTGATCTTCGTGAATGGCAACCCTCTCTCTTAAGCAGGCTGGATAAAGTATGCCTCTGACTCTGTAGAGACTACTGTTTAATACAGTTACCAATTGTATATTTGTAAAACACATTTTTTGTGACTATACAATTTATGTGTTTATTGTATATTGTTTAAAAATACAAAATGTAGAAACAGGACAATAAAAGTCACCTATAACTTTATTAGATGCTATTAACATTATAATAGTGTATAAGCTTTTAATTATATAATTCTTAAAAAATAAACATAACAGCTGACCTGCAAATAAGAAGAGGAAGGGCAAGAAGACAGGAAGTTTTCCTAGCCAAAAAAAATAGCATGCATGTGTAGGTTGGCAAGAAATTAATAGAGAACTTTATATCTATCAAAATATGAAAGCAAATGAGAACTGGGTTGGCTTCTGAAGTGGGGAATGGTCAACGCAAGGACTAGCCAAGAAAGGTGCTTCTTTAGGATGCACAGAGAGAGAGAGAGTGGAGCGACGTGGAAAGCAGCCATTGAGGGGGCTTCCTGCTCCCTGGACGCAGGAAGATGAGGGCAAGTGACAGTGACCAAACAGTAAGAGAGGTGAATTCAAGAACTAGACTTGTCTTCTGAAGTTTTCAGGGGTGGAAACAATAAGAAATAATTAAAACAATGGCGAGGGCAGCTAGTATTTATAAAATATAGTATAGATTAGGTATTGTTTTAAGCATCTGCTCAATGAGGAAACCAAGGCACACAGAGATTAAGGCACACAGTGCCATTTGGGTTCAGTATATGAAATGCCCTGATAGAGCTCCCCAGCGTCTAGGATAGGCTTCCAGGGGGACGGCCTGGCGGGAACCCCAAACATCAGTACAGGACGAACAGGACGGTCCTGTCTCCCCTCTCTGAAATGCAGCTAAAGTACAATGAGCTGGGCACAGTGGGACAGGGCGGCATGGGACTACTCCTGTGTGACTCTGGAGAAGAGCAGTGTGAGAGGTGATAACCAGGTGCTGGACAGGGCCGTGTGTCTGAGGTGAAGTCCTGCCACCCACTGTCCGGGTGCACAGCAGCACAGAGCTGCCCTTGTGGCTCAGACTGTTTGGGTTTCGATCTCAGCTCTTCCCTCACTAGCCGTGTGGTCTTGGGGTTAGCTGGCCTCCTGGGTGTCACTCTGATCATGTGTACAATGGGGTGCCGCTCACCCTCACAGGAGCACACAGTTTAAACAATGAAAATGTTCAGTCCTAAGCCTGGCCTTTGGAAAGTATGTGCAATAATCGCCATGATCACCAGCTGTCCAGTCTTGGGCAGTGTTCTGAACTTCCTATGCCTCAGTTTATTATCTATAAAACTAGCCTGGTAATATAAGGTGAGGTAAGACATGTCCAGTGCTGGGTATGGCATTTGGCCTATGGTAAGGCTGGTGGTCCAGTTTTTCCAGAGGCTATTGTCAGTGCTGACAACACTAAAGATAGTACAGTAGTAGCCAATACTTAAAATGATGACTGTTTGCTCATAAACATAAAGCACTGCTTTAAGTGTTCTACACATGTAAACTCATTTCCTCTCCATAGCTCTGTGAAGTGGCTAATAATGCCTGGCAACTACTCTCGTTGGGTGCTAATTATCAACAGTATAATACAGGTTTCTTCTCGTACTTCTTCTTATACCCAAGACAGAAAAGTAGGCAAAGAAGAGAAAAGTAGTCAGAAGTCATTATTATACTAGAAAAACAAAGTGAAACCAGAAAAACCACATTTAAAAAACCTTCAAAAACAAAATATAAACCCACTACTCTGTCTGGGTTTGGAAAGGACCTATATTTGCTCCCTCATTCACGTTCCAGAATTAGAAAAGATCTGGAGAAAAATTATTTATGGATGGAAGCTATAATTTGTCACTCTGGAGAATTTAGTCCCTGTTCTATCCTGTTGTTTTGCCTGCCATTCATTTCCACTGAGATCTCTGTGTTTTTCATCATTTTTGTAGTTGAAAAAGACGAGGCTAAGGATTCACTCTCCTGCAACTGATCCACTTGCTCCTGGCTGCCTGGGGATGCCCTCTTTTTACTTAATGATGGTCCTACAGTAAAATTTACCTACTGGACGGTAGGGGAAAATGCCCAGTTTTTCCAGAGACTCGGTTATCAGCGTCATTGAGACACAATACCCGACGCTCGCAACTTAGAGGAGGAAAGGTTGACTTTGGCTCACGTTTCAGTCCATGCTTGGCAGGCTCCAAAGGAGACAGCAGCCAGAGGCCGCGGTGGACAGGAAGCTGAGGGAAGGTGGGCGGGGCAGAGACTGGCCTTCCAGGCAGGCCTGCGTGTGATCGCCTCCTCCAGCCAGACCCCACCGCTGCCGGAGCACAGTCAGCCCCGGTCCCATGACCCACTCGCCGTCCAAGGGCCCCACCTATGAGCCCGCGAGGCTTTCCCTGGAGTGAGGGGCATTTAGATATAAGCCAGGGCAATGTATTTCTTCCTATGCAGTCTATGTCAGCTATGTTTTTAGCACACAGGCAAGTTTAGGTGGAATTAGCAGCAACTACCTTCAACTTTTGTGCTTAAAAGTTTCTAAGCGTCTCTGTTTATTTATTTATTATGTGATTCAAGTGTCTTTCTCCTAAAATGCACATTAAAATTTACTTTACACTAAATATCAGCTTGGCTAGGAGTTTTTCCTGGATCTTAAATCCTGGGTGAAGTTGAGGTTGCTAAGATCCTCCCCGTCTTGCCAGGTGGTGGCAGCTGGAGGGATCGAACAGCCCACGTGTGGCTCTCGTCTCTGGCCTGCAGGAGGCTTCACCGCTCCAACAGCTTCAGGCTGCGGCCAAGACGAAGCTCTCATTTTGCTGTGTGGCAAGGACTTCCACATCCAGATGTGAGGGGGTAAACTGTTGTCTTGGTTCTTAATTTAAAAACCATTATAGATCTAAAAACAGAAGCTTTTCTCTAAAAATAGTTTCCTAGAAAACATTGGCTGCAAACCCGAACTCTGAGCTTCCCTGACCCTCTTGGGTCAGTTTGGTTGGTTGGTTTCGGAAGATGGAGAAAGCCCCAGCCCCACAGGGGGCCTCCTAGCTCCAACACTGGCCTGCAGGGCTCCTGCGCAGTTGGCAGCAGCGCCCCTGTACCCTTTGAGAAAGAACTCCGAGAAAGCATGTGTGTGTCTCAGATGGCTTTGATACCATCTCTTTGCTGTCTTACTAAGTCATTCAGCCACAGGGTGACTGGGAAGAAGAAATGAGACTCTGGGTGTGGCGAGCACTCTGTGCACCTGGGTAAAGACCCCAGTTACAGGGCTCTTGAACCCCCCTTCAGTTGCCGTTGGGCTGGGAACATAGGCAAAACCGATTTCCCAAGTAAGAGGAGCTGTTCCAGTCAGGTTAGACCCAGGGCTATGACTGACAGCGGAGAACGTCAAAGTGCTACTGACCGGTCATCCCTGTAAGGACTGAGGTCTTCCCAGCTATCAAGGGGGAGAGGATCGGTAAGAAATGATGAGGGGAGACGAGGTCACACCGCATACATTCTAGATGGGAAATTCTACATCATATGTCGAACCACAGGTCTGGCCCAGAGTGTGAGAACCGGAGGACGGAGATTCTTGTTCCACCCTGGGATCACATGAGCCCTGTGATCACCTTTCTACTAACTCTGGCTCCCCGGACCCCAGCCCCGCCCAGTTCAGCCCTGGCCTCTGGCCCAGCCCAGCTTGGCTTCCATGAGCTCCTGGCCTTGTCCCCTTTGAGGTCCTCAGATGACCATGCTCAGCAGCACCAGTTGTGCCTGTGTAGGTCTGCACACACGTGCCCTCGGGCAGCCCTGAGGGAGAACCTGCCTGTCCAGAAGCTCTACCATGGTGGACAGCGTGGCGATGGGCAAGTCTCAGAAGCACCTCCCTGGAAGCCACCCGTCCTGATCACCGTGTTGGCACCGGGCACCTAGGTGGTGGTGACACCACCACCAAGGGGCTTGGCTCGAAAGGAGGGAAACAGGCATCAGTTGTGTTTGGGCGTTTTACTTAACCCCTGCTTTCTCATGATTAAACGAGTAATTATCTCATACTGTTTGGATTTGTTTTTCAGAATTAAATGTGATGGTACACTAGGAGCCTTTAGCAGGGATCTTGGCAGATAGTAATAAATGGTGACTGTTATTATTATTTATTAAATATATAGTAGTTGTGAAAAGGACATATTTTGGTTAGAGAAAGGTTTGCAGACTTTTAGCATGGCAAAATCTTCCCTTTAAACAAACTCTATGCTGTACCCCTGCTAAAAGCAGGGCGTCCCATCCACCATCCGAGGCCACCTCTGGCAGCCCCTGGAGGTTCACTTGGATGGAATGGACCTCAGGTGAAGCACGTGGCTGGGCACTGAACTCCAGCCAAGCCAGCAGTACAGAGCTGGGGCCACGTGGTCTGCCTCCTTTGCGTGGCTGCCCATCCCTCAGTCCCTATATGGCGCTACCAGTGTGGACAGGAAGTGCATGACAGGGAGGTGGCCACCATACAGTGTTCCCTCCTTTCTAGATATACACTTGATTGCTGCGAGCTTTCTTTTCCACCCACACTGCTTATTTAGGGTTCTCTTTGTCCTTGGTAAGATCCTTAAATTATCCAACAGAAGTATCGGAAAAAATGTGCTAGACACGAAGCTAATCAGAAAAAGGTGAGGAGGAATAGACAGGTGTTATTTATTGCCTACAAGGGGCAAATCAAAATGCTCATAATTTTTATAGATGTACTCCACATGATGCGTTTCGAATAAAGCTAAGTTTATGATTTTCAGTTTACAAAGTCCATTTCTCAGACACCTAACTCACTCAGCTCCTATACAATATTTTAAGAGTTCTAGTGAAAAAAGAGCTTTGATGTGGTTTGCTCAGCCTAGATGGAGTTTAAATGTTAATCATTCTTGAGCTGTGTATCGTAAGTATTCAGAGAATGCGCCCGTTTTATAGGGTGCGTCGAGAGTTGGTTAATATGTGACACTGCCGGGAGATTCAACCAAGAAACATATACCAACAATCGCCAACGAATCCTCCATTCCTGACCAGCCCAGCAAATGATGACAAATGATGTCACATGTATCCGAAAGGGCCAAGGAGAGATCCTCTCGCACCTGCCTTAAACCAAAGTTTGGATAAGTAATGTATTCATGTATCTATTAAACAAATTTTTGTTGGTCACTATCAGTGTTAAGTCCTCAAAATAATAAACTAACAAAAAACTAGAATCCAGCAGGAAATAGGAAAATAATCTTGCCAGAACATTATAGATTTTTAAATAGTGGGGTAAATATTTGTGGCCTGGATGAAGAAGCACCAGACTGCAGAAGAGACGTGAACTTCCTGGAAGGACTTAGGAAGGAAGTGAGTGTTGAGTGGGACCAAGGACGGGATGAATGCAACAGACAAGGAAAGGGTGACAAAGACCATCCAGGTAGAGGACAGCCACCCCTCTCCACTGTTCTTCTCCTTAATCTTTCTCCTTTTCAGTCTTTAAGTGAAGAAATACATGCATAATTCTCACCCCAGTTCCAAGCATAAAAAAATTAAAATGCTCCCTCAGGCCAAGCTGCTAGCTCTGTCTGACACTGTTTTTCAGATTGTTTTGCACTTTCTCCCTTCTTTGTTCATTTCTGAAGAGTTTTCATCCTCCAGGGTTTCAACTCAACATTCCCTTGGTGTTCTAGACTCCAAAATCTTATCTCCTGTCCAAATTTTCCTGTCTACAAAAGCCTCAGGGCCTCTCACCTAGGCTCATACCTTGGAACCCAGTGGCCATCATCTAGCCTCCCTGGTTTAACCACACACTGCCCCTTCCGTCATGTGCCAACCCTGCATCTGTAGGGAGAGAATCTATCTTCCAGCTCCCGTGTCTGACCTTGGCCATGAAAACATGTTCAACGTCTTTAGTGTATCCCTCTTTTGCTCCTCCACCTTCATGCTGGCCTGAGGGCCACCTCGCCCTTTTGTCAAGCCTGTGCCTGGGACAGGAGTCAGACATCTCCTGTATCTGACCACTCAAAAAGTAGCTTCCAAGATAACTCCTCCCGGATGTCCCCATGCATTACTCCATCTTGGATTCCCAAGCTGAGTGCCGTAAATCCACTTCTTCCTGCTTCAGTTAAAAGTCGTAGAAACGTGGGCTAGGAAGAGAGAGCGCTAGAGAAGGGAGTGCTGGAGGCACCAACACAAAAAGACAAAGATGGGAAAGGGTCCCTCGAAGACTGGGAAGGAGGAGTTGGGCTTGAAGAGCTCAACAGCGGCAGAGTCCAAGGAGAAGATGGTCGAGACAGGAAGTGTGAGAAACCAGCAGGAAGGAGCCCTGGATTTGGCAAACAGGACGGACACGGAGACAGCAGTGGCACTGGGTTTTTAATGCCCATATAACCATGAACTTGAAGTTCAAGAGCTTACAACAAAGACGAGGCAAATAGAAAGCAAAGTGTGCATGCTCTCTAATCATCTTTCAATTAAAGTGGTAACAGATGGTCGGCCCTGGCACTGTGTTCATGTGTCAGCCCCTTCCAGCTCTGATCCTTCCGCACAACGGGCTCAAGTAGCATGGGCTGATGGCTACCCATCGGACACACATTTTTAGTCTGTCTCTCTCTAAATACACGTTTTTAAAGTAATTGGTGGAACCCATCAACAAATGGCTATAAATAGGTATTGTGTGTATAAAAAAAGGAAACTAACCGAAATATCCATCTTGAACCTATGATTAAGATGATGAGCATGAAGTGGCTGAGTCTCTGTTCTCTGGCTCGGGATAAAAGAAGAAAGACTCCCCGCCCCCAGCCGCAAAGCCTCATGGTCCAGAACGCCTTGCTGCAGGCCAAGCTCTTCCCCTGTGTATAGTTCGTCTTCCAGTGTGGAGGAAAGATGTGCATTGGTTCGGAGTACATTTTTGGATAGTGATGAAATATTGTTCATTTAAGATGGTACTTAACTTGAAAGAAGACGCTGCCATGATTTAGCTCAAAATGGCTGCCAGACAAGCCTGACATTTCTGGGCAGCCTGGCGATGCCGTTCTTGCCAGGGGAGCAGCAACGACAATTACGGTGCAGAAAACTAAAGCTAGCTGGCATCTGCCCAAGCACAGCTCTCCACAGTATCCGTGTCCAGAGCCCCAAATCCCACAGGTTGTACACATCCTGTAATCAGTGCAGTGAGGGCCACGAGGTGCTGCCTGCCAGAGGTGGAAAAGCTCACATGCAAAACAGCTCATTCTAGCTCACCCTGGTTCTTGGCAGCAACCCTGGTGAAAGAAGGATGTTTTCTATTTAGAGAGGTTATCGGGGTCTCACATAAACCGAGGCTTAGAACACGAATCACTTTTTCCAAAGAAAGTTGGCAAAGATGGTCTTTTGCCCTCAAACTCATTTAGAGAGAATGAAATATTAAAGTAGCATCACCAACTCTTCTGATCAGCTTTGAATAGATTCTGTTTCACAAAGGATCCATCTTAAATATCCTGAATTTGCAGCTACTGATGTGAATGACTGTGGGGTCCAAATGACAGCTACCCTGAGGGTCCTGGGCAATCTGAGTTCACACGTACATCCTTAATCCCAGGGTGCTTCCTAAGGCGGGGCACCTCACACCGATATGAGCCGACTCCTGCCTGTGGAAGGACGCAGCCCTCTCGCTTTCCCTGGTCCTGGTGTTAGCTGCATACTGTCAGGGCGAAGTGCTCAGCACAGCCCCACTGCCAAGCCTGCATATGGAAAACTAATTCCGATAGAGAGAAAAATAAGAAGCTTAGAATAAATTGGAAAGAAATATGTCAACAAAAGGCTGTATTGTACATGGAAACTGCCAGATGGGCAGTAATGCTTAAATAAAGTCAACATGAGTGAGAATGTAGCACTGGGATGCCAGTGTAAAAAGGACTTCGAGGGCTGAGGATTTAGCTCAGTGGTTCTGGCACCTGCCTCGCAAGCACAAGGTCTCAAGTTTGATCCTGGTACAAAACAGACAAAAACAACAACAATAAAAACTTGGATAATATAAAAAGGATTTTGAGGACTAAGTGCTGCGGAACTCCAGAGACAGGAAGTATACTCTGGCTGGTGGAAAGGTAAAGTACTGGGCATGGGCTTGAACAGGGTGGCGGCTCCAGGCAGGGTGGGGCAGTGTGAGGTAGGAGCTCACTAAGTCTATCTGGATTGCAAGGGTGGCTGGGCGCTGGGCTGGAGGGGGACAGGGGAAGCACAGGTTGAGTCAGTTTCCTCCCACCATCGAAGTTAGAACTTTTTCAACAGATAACCAGAAGCCATCAACATTTTTTAATAGGGATGAAAGGCCTATTTTAGAAGGATTCATTTCTGTGTTTCTCAGATGATTTAAAAGTGCAAAAATGTGAGTCCTCTCTGTCAGGAATAACTGTCACTGGAAGAGGACACGCTACTCTGTAATACAGCATTTCTGTATTGGGACAGAAAGGGACCCACTGAAGACCTGGTGCGGCAGGTGCTGAAGCAGCCTGGGCCTGGGGCAGACGTCGTATCTAGCAGAGCACAGAAGCTGACTCTCGGGTTGGGAAGGGGATACACAGGAAGAAGCCTTGCTTTCCATTGTGAGGACCTGGGCTCAGGCACGTGTGCGACCTGAGCCGTGATGCATCCAGGTGCACGTGATGATGGTTGCCCCGTAGCTGGATCCACCCTCACGCTCCTGGACGCCCGAGCAGGAGCGGTGGAGCTGCGGCCTGGCCCATGGGGCCTGCAGCCTCTGCTCGGCTTCTTCCCGGGGTGCACAAGAGTCACATTTCTCAGCCCCCTTTCCCTCATGTGGGTACCCGGGGGCTACACGTGCTGTAAAAACATGCACCAAGGCAAGAAGACTCCCTGTGTCCTGCTGTCTGTGGAGACAGTGCGGGGTCTTGACAGCTCATTACAAATGACAGAGCTGCAAGACCGAAGGAGCTGTGGTCCCCAACACTCCTGGAGGAAAGCTGTCAGGGACTCAGGACTCCCACTGAGCACTGTCTGTGAAGAACAGTGAATCTCAGTCCTACTTGAATTCACGCGTAGTTTGGTATGTTCCAGCTGTGAGCTCTGCCTGGACTGGTCCATCCTTCCTTGGGTCTGAACTCATACTGCTACCCTCGCTTCAATGTCCCAACCACCCCTTCAGGCATCATCAGGTCTGCTGGTCCAGATTTTTCTCACTGCAGGGAGCTTTGCATCTTTTCTTGTCTCCACTTATAGAACTTTCCACAATACTTTTCCTGGAAAGTGCCTTTTCCTGTTCTCAGACCAAGTAACACTTTCCCGGTGAAGCCTGTGTGAACCTCCCAAATTAACCTAGGTTGAACCCTGTTAATCATCTGTAGCGCACATAACAATTTGCAACCATGTATGTTTATTTAACACGTGTCTCCTCGGACTGCATAAGACCCCAATCAAGTAGGGATCATGACCATTTTGCTCAGCAAAGGACCGTACGTTCAGGACTCACCGTGTAACACTGTGTAGCACTTAGGAAATAAGACTGAACACAGGAAAGCGTGACACCCCTGAAGCTGTGCCTGGGTTAAGTGATCAACACAGCAGGGCAGCAGTGCAGAGACAGCCGCGGGAAACACACACTGGGGTATCGCCCCTACCTCTCAATGTCACAGCCCCAACCAGTCAGTGAAGAGTAAAATCTACAGAAAGGAAACCGGGATATTTAGGAAGATGATTGTTACAGAATGAGCAATGCTCAACTCCTGACAGCAGATAGCCCGGCCTCTCTGTACTCATGAGAACTAGGAGGAGATGGACAGGAGCTCAGCTATGTGGTGTCCAAGGTGCCGTCCCGCTCTGAATTAGGCCAGACTGAGAAAGTCTGACATGCTCCACTTGTGTGGATAGTGACAGGTGTGGCAGGAAGCTCCTCCCCTCGCAGGTCTAGATCGGGCTACAGCACAGAGCAGTCATTTTCCTCCCATCGCTGGAAGCCACACTGAAGCCTGCGTGACGCACAGGAGTGTGTCCAGCGGTGCGCAGGCAGCCGTGGTGATCTAAGCCCTGATGTGTGAAGCTGAGACTCCACGGAGGGAGGGTGACGACTGGGGCAGGACCACCTGGCTCCAGGACCCCCTGGCTCCAGACACGGTCCATTCCCACAGCTGCCCCTTCCTTCATGGTTTCAGCAGCTGACGAGTTATCCATGGCCCACCTGGGGACTGTCTGCTCCTCTGTAAGAATGCGTTATTGTCCTTTCCGAAAGCTCCGCCTGTCTCCCTGAGGTCACTGGACACCATGGGTACCACACCTGAGTCTTTCTTACCCGTGCTTGTGTCATCAATAGATACCAATGGTCCTGGCTGCTCGGGTCCTCGGCACATGCTTGGGGCGAGCTGTCCCTGTTCTCTGCTTTCTGTTGAAGTCTTTAGATGGGACAAGACGGGCAGTTTCTACTTGAGTAGGAGCTGATGATGACAGGACTGACCCTCGACCATGACATGGAGAACAGGGGAAATGCTACCAGGTGTCCTGTTGGGTTGTTGTTTTTTGTTTGTTTGTGATTTTTTTTTTTTTTTTTTTGGTACTGGGGATTGAACTCAGAACCTTGTGCTTGCAAGGCAGGCACTGGAGCTACTGAGCTACATGGTCACCCTCCGTTGGTCCTCTGAGGCTTGCTGATACGGCTCATGTGTAATCCATTCCACCAGGACTTAGCTGCAAAGGCCCCCCATGTCTGCCAAACAGAGATCATGCATGGGCCTTGGCACTTGCTTCCATGTATGATGCAGCATGGTTTTCAGGTGCTTCCCCCATGAGGCCTGTGATCTTCACGTGGCTGATGACACTGGCGAAAGCTGGGGCCAGGCTCAGGGTGGCCCAGCTTGCTGGCAGGGCATATCTTTTGCTAAGCAGGGCAAGAGCTGCTCAGCCTGCATCTACATCTCCTGCCCAGAGAAGGGCTCCCAGGAAAGTGCTTCTCAGACTTCCAGAGCCACAAACAAAGCTTCCAGAAGGCCAGACACTTCTGAGGGCCACAAGGGACCGAACTCAGTCCCAGCCTTGAGGACAGCTCGACATCCTCGTCTCAGCTGGTGCCTCTGCACTGTTTACAGCGTGCTGCTGGAGACCAGGATGGCCCCTGAGCACCTGGGTGTGAGCCAGAGCCTTCTTGGCTGACTTTCCCACTGGCTGTGGGGTGGGTGGGGCAGCGCTCAAGGAGACACCAATAAATCTGAGCTATCCCCTTTGGCCGGTTTCTGTTGCTTAACCAGTCATTAAAATGTTGATGAGGGCTAAGGGTTTCCATCCAGGGTAAAAACTTTGCAAAACAGACTGCTTCCAGTGCATGCATGCTAGGAACAGATCCAAGATGGACGGACAGACATGGGGTCCCTGTCTCTGAGACTGTGCATGAGCCAACAATCCTGGCAGAGTGGGTATGGAGACACAGAGCAGACTAAGGAGTGCCAGGAAATGCAGTGGCCATAGCTGAGGAGGCCTCACTTAGGAAGGAGGTGGCATTGAAGCTGGACTTCGGGGGCCAACCCTAGCTTTACCACGAGAAGGTAGAGAAGGCTGGAAAGTGGAATCATGGTAAAAGCACAGGGGCAGGAGGGCAGGTGACACATTGGGAGAGAGATGGCGTGGGAGAACCTAGGGAGAGAGGGTCTGCAGGGAGGCCGGACCACCAGTGGGCCCACCTGGGTGGGGGCTCTGCAGAGCAGCCTTGGCACCCAGCCGGAGCAGGCACAGGGGATGCACTGGGGGACTCTGAGCAGGACACCATCTCTCGTAGAAAGCATGTCAGGCCCAGGCCCAGTGCGCAACAGGGAAGGTGACAGGTCTTTTCGGCACATATTGTGGGTGCCTTGTTCAGATGTCTACCTACACCAAGGGCTAGGCCCCAGGGGAACCGGAAAGAGTCAGGATTGAGAGTGAGGAGTGGGTGGCTGGAGAGCGTGTTCAGGAAGGAAGGCTTGGTAGCTCTGGCCTAGGCCTAGAGCTGACAGTGCTTCTTGCAGTGGGATGGTGAGAACCACTGTTGGTCAGGCCAAGGCCCGCAGAGCCGAGAGAGCCCGGAGAGACCCTGATGGTATGCGGTATGCAGCTCCTGGCCTCTACCTGTCACTCTTCACCCCTGCTCTCTGACCGGTGCCCTGGCCACTGGCTGAGAACACGGGGGCCTTGCCCTGCTCATGAAAGCTCAGGGACGCACTTCTCAAGCTGCTTGTCTCCTTGACTGGCCCTTGATTCTGGCTGTCCCTGGACTGGGGCCACTGAGAAGACACTGTAGCACCTGAGGGCAGCAGAAGTCAGAGACCGTAAACAAGACCCTCTGCAGCCCTCCACTGGACCTCAGTCTAGGGGCCCAGGATGGGGAGCATCCCAGGGACCCCAGATTCTCGGCACCATCCACTTTTCTCCTGACTTCTACTCTCTTCTCCAACTTGCATAACCCACATCCTGCCCTCACCCAACCCCCAACCTCCCTATGAGGCTATGCACCCTCCCTCGAGGGCTCAGAGTACAGTCTTCTCTTCTTTGCAGACAGACACAGAGCAGAAGCCAATGCGGGAGTGATTAAATCTGCACCCGACTCCAGTTCTCTGACCCTCACAAATATCTAGAACTGCTGGCCTGAGTCCTCCAGGGAGACAGGTAGAAACAGCACAGCACAGACTCTTCCTGACCTGAAGGGAAATACACTGGGGCCTTTGGGTTATTTGTTTCTCATTTGCTTTGGAAAAAGACTGTCTAGAGAGTTTGGAAGACCACATTCCTCTGCAGAACGCAGAGCAGATTTCTGCTGACAGTCAGTTCGGCAGGGGGTAGACGGGTCTGTTTTTGCTGGTGAGCTCATGTTCTGGGCTACACATTACAGGGTTCTGACTCTGGTGCCAGCAACACTGTACCTTCAGCATGAAGCTATACTGAGCACTGAATGGTGTTCGCGTTCTTATTTAAGACGGGCTTTAAGAAAACCCAAGGCCTTCTTCCTGCAGGCTGTCAGCACTCCCCGGGACGGTGCTGGTTAGATATCTTCAGCTAGAACTGCAGTGGTCTTCCTGTGCTATGGGAGTCTCAGCAGTTTCCAGCCACAGAGCCAGCCCTGTACTCAGCTGCATCAGAAAATGACTGTGATTGGACTTCTCCCAAGTTCTTCAAGGCCTTGAATCTTTGACCTAGTGCTGTTAACACAGTTAAACTGTTTTCTACACATTAGTTTTTACCCAGTATAACAAATCAGCAATACTAGAAAAGCTAAATCAAGTTTTCTATAGGAACTTTGCCTTGTAAGATGTGCATTACATTTTAAAAACTGGAAAAAAATCCTCAGAGCAGTGGCTATGAAAAGCTTTCCTTGATACTACCCTGGCCTTTGGGGGCAGCACAATCCCAAATGTGTTTGAGAATTACTATACATCTCCATCTATTGAGATTTTAGTTTTCATCTCTCCAACTGGAAAGCAATGTTGTTTTGCAGTCCTTGGGACTGAACCCAGGATCTCACCGATGCCAGGCAAGCACAGGACACTGACCATATCCCCAGCTTTCTTCTGTTTTACTTTGACACGGGATTTCATTAAATTGCCCGGACTGGGTTCAAACTTGGTGATCCTCTTGCCTCAGCCTCCTCAGCCTCTTTCCTCCTCCTGGCTAGAGTACAATGCTTCAAAGTTTGCATCCTTTTCTTATCCTTATCTCACCTGCTTTCCCGGCAGAGTGAAGCAGTGAGTGTTCATTCTTATTTGGTGATTTAATAACTGAAGGCAACAAGGACAGGCTAGCATTTTCCTAGGAAGGCTTCTTTGGTCGGCGAACACCTCCCCAGCTGTTCTTCAGTCAAGTGTTTCCTGGTCTGCTTCTTTCTTCCTTTCCCCAAGAACCTGCATTCCCTCGAGAGGACACAATCAAACTAGCACATAAACTAACAGGACACTGAAATTCACCAGAGGACACATAACAGTTAACTCGGCTGTGACGTGTGGCGAGGGTGTGGGGATAACACTACAGGGTGTGCACACAAATAAGATTCTGTTTTTTTTTTAAAGGACAAAGTACTGACGGGGGACATTTCACATGAAGAAATAACTGTGTCAGCCTCACTGTTGTTCGACATTTGCATCTGTGCTTCGCAGAGGCCCAATGTAAAGCAGATTGCCTGTATCCACGGAAAGCCATTCCAACATGAGAAAGTTCTCTTGCTTAAAGCAAAACAGATGTGCGAGAGGGACAAAGCAGAGTTTCTTAGGGGTGCAGGACCATTCAGGATTATATAGCTGTCTCAGAAACTGTGTACTGAAGTGAGGCGCACAGAATCCTGACCACTCTTTGTCCCTAAAAATACAATATAAAGAGCAGAAACTTTCATCTAGAAACATGCTAATTATTGCTATACATGAGAAATGTCAAAGTATATTCACATTTCACTCATATATATATTTAAGCTGGAAGGATACAGACCAACTGAACTAACCTGATATCCTATCAAAAATTGTGGCCAAGGGCTGCCTGACAGAAGTGGATTCAGATCCACTTGACTATTAAGTGACTACAAAAGTTGCCACATTTTCGCAAGTGCTTCCAAGCAGGCAAGCAAGGCCAACTGCATGTATATCTACACACAGGAGCTGTGGGCAAATGCACGTGGGAATAGGAAAGTGTAGCCAGCTGCTCTCCTTAAGGTATGGGTCAGAAATCACAGAGCAGCAGACAGATGCTCAGCCTCCAGGAGGTTCCCGGGAAGGACAGCAAGAAACACAGGTGAGAGAGGATGACAGAGAGAGAGAGAGAGAGAGAGAGAGAGAGAGAGAGAGAGAGAGAAAGAGAGAGCGTGAGAGCACACAGGTACTGAGCAGGAAGGAGTGCTGTGTGTTGGAGGACAGAGAGAGACTCAGTTGGCCAGAGAGGGGAGAGCGTGGGCGACTCCTCCACATGCAGCTGTCTGAACCAAGCTGGAAAAAGATGTTCCAGGAGTCTTGGGGTTGGATGAAAATATAAAAGGTGTCTACGTAATGGACTGGAAATAGCTATGCAGCAGTCAAGATCAATTTGGCAGACAAGAATGCTAAGCTGATTAAAACCATTGCACTCATTTGGATGGTCACATTACAGAAATGAAATCACAGGAACATTTTGTCCAGGCATATGTATGCAAACAGTACACGTAGTTATAGATGTAGCTTAGAGGGCTAGAACTGTCCTGGGAATACATGCATCTAATAATATTTGACGATGATGATAGAAGGGTTACAGATTATGAATATACAGTACTGACAGAATAAGTACACATTTTCACTAATAGGCTTTCTTCTCTTACGCAAATTAAACTTTAGATACAGTCTCTGCTCCAACTATGTAGAAATTATCACTTAGAGGCACAGCAGTGACTCAGAATCATTTAAAGTCACACAGTATTGTGAAAATCTTCACTTTTCTCACTTTGTATTACCACACGCATCGGTAACACACAGCATTCTGTCCATCTTCTTCCAATTTTATCAAACAGAAAATATTTGCTAAAATGTACAGTTTTCCAATATTCAAAAACTGCCTGAGTGAAACAAAAGAATTATAAAATACAAATGTTGAATGCTGTCTAATAAAACCACTTAGATAACAATGCATTTAAAAAGAATGAGTCCAAGTGTGGATTATTTGTGGAAATGAAGATTCCACATTGCACTGGGTTGACAGGATGTTTTCAGCGTTAATTTCTGACCCTTTCCTCTACTTCACTGAGCAGTAGAAAGCCTGAGGTGTCTGCAGACCAGCCACTTCTGATGGAAAATGTGCAGAACCAAAAAAAAAAAAAAAAAAAAACTGCTGCTAACGAGAGGCTCCAGCATCTGCATTTAATAATCAGATGCGTTCTGGAGTCTAGTTTTCAACAGTATTGACACTTAAACAAATCAAGCTGAAATTATATATAACTTAGTGCACATATTCCAATGGTGATTATTCTCTTTTACAAGCACATGTGCGATCTCTTAGGAGACACTCTTAAAAGTACCTCCTAGGAAGAAGAGTGAGACTGTCCTTGGGGGTCACCAGCCTGGTCATCCCATCCTGTCCAAATGCTCTCAGCTGTCTGCCACCACAACAGGCCTCTCCTCCCCTTTAAAGGCCTGGTCAGCATAGAGTCACATTTTTTCAATCCTTTGAGCATGCCATTGGGGGAATATCCTTCCTCTTCCCAACTCACATCTACTCTTTCGACTCTTTGGCATCTGCTGTTATATATGACTAGTTATCCTGACATATGTTTACAATGTATCCTCTATCTCAATGACATTTTCTTTGAGGAGAAGAAATGATGGATTATGTTCATCTCTCTCCAGAGCAACCTTCCTCAAAGGTTGTAGCCTTTCAATCATCAGAATTGCCTTGTGTTTGATCAGAATATAATGCAGAGATCCAGAAGCTACATAGAGGGAGACCTCAGGAAGCTGCTTCTTGGACATGCTACTCTGGTGACCACTGGGAATGCTAAGGATTGAGGACTACTTCATACTATGGAGTAGTTAGGATTCTGCCGTCTTGGCCAATAAATACAACAAGAAGTGGTCAACATCACCAGCTATTAGAGACATGTAAATTAAAACAACACAGAGATTCCAGAAAGAAAGGCCGCCATCAAGCAGTCAAACAATAACAGATGCTGGTGAGGCTTCAGAGGAAAGGAATATTTTGTATTGTTGGTAACAATGGAAATCAGTATGGAGATTCCCCCCAAAGCACAAACTATTCCCCTTCTAGGTAGCTTCTTGAAAGAGTTAAAGACATCAAATTATAGTGATCGGTACATGTACACTTATTTTTATTGCAGCACAATGCATAATAGCTAAATCTTGAAAGGGGCCTATATCTTCCTCAATAGATGAATAAAGAAAATGTGATATTTCTATACTGTGGAATACTACTCTGCTATAAAGAATGATAAACTGGAGTCATTTGTGGGAAACCATTTTCCTGAGACTATAATGTTAAGTGAAATAAATCAGACATACAAGCTTAATATCATATGGTTCCTCTTATGAGAAACTCAAAATATATACACAGAGTAGAATAAAAAATAGATAATGGGAAGTAGGAATAGGTCTTTCTCAAAGAAGAGGAAAGTGATCAAGAGAGAGAAGGAAGAGGTAAAGGGAATGAAGATGTATGCATACTAACTCCACACACAGAATGTAAACATTATAGAATGCAAATATGTACTAATAAAATTTAAAAATAAAAAATGTATAAAAAGACTATTAAGTCTTATGTCTATAGTTTAATCACACCCAGTTATCTTTTCATGAAGTTGCCTGTCATTTTAGAGGAATGCTGATTTTTTAATCTCCCGCCCATGAGTAAGAAACACCATTCCCTAAAACCGTCTGTAGGGATGACTTGGTCCCGCCCCTTCCTCTCCACCCTTCCCTCAGGAACCCTTCCCTGGGCTTTCTTTCCGGTCCACGTTGCCCCTTCCCTGACTGTTGTCTAGAATGATGGCTTTCCACTTACCACAGTCTGATTCATAGGTTCACGATAAAGCCCGAGCAGGGATCCAGTTTCAGAGCGCCTCTTGGCGACACTGCTTTCTGTGCCGGGAAGCCTTGGCAGACAGAGGGCAGGCTGTGCTCTTGAGGAGGCTGCCACAGAAGGTGCAGGACAGTATCTGGGCTCCTACATTCTTGTCAAGATGGCTGATCCCAGATATCTTTTTCTATCTGACTTTCCCTCCTGAGGTCCAGATGTGATTGGATAACAAGCAAAGTTTCAGACATTATTCACTTAAATCCTCAGAAACAAGATGCCTGTGATGTACTGTAAAACAAGAGTAAAGGACTTGTATTTTATCTCTACAGAGGGGACAGATAAAGAGAGAGAGACTGTACTCTGGGAAAGATAAACAAGTTTAGACTACCAGGGAGGCAGAGAAATTCTCACTCCTAGAGACCCTTTAAAGTATTGCAGACAGTGAGTCATCTTTGGTAGTTCAGGGGTGATCCAAGCCAGACGGCCTCCCAGCCTCTTCCTCTGTGAAGTCTTGTGCTTGTAACATGAGGCTTGAGGTCCTGGCCTTTGTCTGCAGGAACCACTGGCCCCGGTGAGTCAGCGTCACCACGTGGGGTCAGATTCTTACTTCTGACAACCCAGGTATGTTCTGCAGGAGAAAGCTGGTGGCAGCTGAAGCAGTCACAGGCCCTCAGCCAGAAAACTGTCCGCTGCAGACATGAGGATTGCTCAGGGTAAAATCCCAAAGGGACAGTCTCAGTCTAAGTGATTCTTGGACTCTCGCTGCACTGTGAGCTGAAGAACGTGGACACTCCCTCCTTCATCTGCTCCTTGACGGGGCCGGCAGGCTGCTCCACACCGTGTTACTGATTCTAGGGTCTGAGTTCCCGGCTCAGGCACCTGACTGGCTTGTGGGCAGCACTCCGTCTTGTGTCACTGCTGCCTCGCTGCAGTCAGTCATTTACTTCCTGGATCTCTCAGGTCAGAAGGACCCACCCTGGGTGGCTGTGGGTGGCCTGTGAACCCTGACTCCTGGTGATACTCTTGTGAGGTTGTTATACTTATTGCAAAAGGGATTTACAGTTCTACTTATGAGTGACTGCAAGACAGGGAGGATCTGAGCGGCCTGATCTAGTTACCAAGCCTTGTAGAAGCTGAGGCCTTTCTCAGCCTTTGAGCAGAAGAGAAGGGAGACAAATGCTGCCTGTGAAGGGTTGCATGAGAGGCAAGTTCTCTGCTGCTGGCTCTTACCTAGAGGGTCAGACAGGATATGACAGGCTGAAGGCCTCGGTGTGGAGGAGCAGGGACTTTGGCCCTAGAGCCCCAGCCACCAGCCCTGCCAGTGATATGCCTGAGCTCTGTGGCAGCTCCTCCCAGAACCTCCAGGTAGGAATCCAGCCTGGAGGCCCTTGGCTTCTGACTTAGGAGACCCCACAGAGAACCCAGGTGAGCCTGTCCGGCCTTCTGACCCAGGGACTAGGAGGTAGAGAGGATTGTTATTAGAAATTTGGAATTTGGGGGCCGGGGAGTTAGCTCAGTGGTTCCGGCGCCTGTCTTACAAGCGCAAGGACCCGGGTTCGATTCCCCGGTAACATAACAATACTGGGTGTGGAGACTCACACCCAGCAGCAACCAGTACCACATACCACAGTGCCGGGCGTGGTGGCTCACGCCTGTAATCCCAGCACTCGGGAGGCAGAGGCAGGAGGATTGTGATGTGAGTTTGAGGTTGAGCTCAGGGCCAGCCTGAACCACAAAGCGAGACCCTGTCTCAAAAAAAAAAAAAGAAATTTGGAATTTGGGACCTTGAAACCCTCTGGGAACTTCACTGGCTGTGTTCTCCTTGGCTGCCAGACTCTATTTCAGTCAGGTCTCCACTTGGAGAGATGAAGAACGATCACGAGGCAGGCAGAAGTAGGAAGGACTATGAGGATGACGGTGGATGACCTGGTTCGCTAACCAGGCCGACCCCTGCCTTCCTCCTTCCTGTGTCCTTCCCCATCTAACCTCACACCTGTCAAGTCTTCCTTTGTCTGGCAGACACTGGTATTTTGTGATAAAAAGTCTGTGCTCAACCTATATCCTTAATGCTCCCAAGACACCATCGGACTTCAATATAAGCAATAGAAACATAAATCCCAGCAAATGTTAATACAGAGACCCTGCAGCAGATCTGAAGCAACTGATGGGTGTATCCTTAAGAGTGTGATAAAAAAATAAATACCCAGGTGTTCTAACACATGCCTATAATTCCAGCACTGGGATCATCAATACAAGCTGGAGGCCAGCCTGCACTACAGAGTGAAAACTTATTTCAAAAAAGAGAACAAAACAAAAAACGTAATTGGTCTAATTAAGATCCTTGACATACAACCAATGACACTCAGACTT
Organism: Petromus typicus; assembly: GCA_004026965.1. Lineage (NCBI taxonomy): Eukaryota > Metazoa > Chordata > Mammalia > Rodentia > Petromuridae > Petromus > Petromus typicus. The sequence continues at coordinate 62,185 of PVIR01007065.1, forward strand.
GAGCACTTGAGACTGAGACAGCTGCTCTGCTAGGTGCTTTGTGTGAATTCAGAGGTGAAAACTCAAGATTTCTACAGTTCGGGGCCAGCCTCCACCAGACTTTATGGTGCTTGGCAGAATGACACTCTCCTGGTTTCATTTCCCCTTTCAAACATCCCAGTTGCCCTGTGTTTAAATTGAAAGAATCCACCAAATAAAGCTCCTTTTATTTTTGAGCGAGAGGACATGATTTTCAAGTGCCTTGCTTGATCTCCTATCCTAACTAATCCTCCCTTTCTCCTTGGGCCATCCTGCCAAATCTGCCTTTAGGACTAACTTTACTCTGCTTTCTACCAGAAGTGGCTGTTTACATACGTTCCCCTCTTCCAACCCCCTCTGGGCTGCGGGGCTAGAGGCCGTGTCCCCAGTGTCTGCACAGCAAGCGCTCAGTATGTGCTGCAGGAGCATTAACTTCAGTATCAGGTTGGATTTATAGCTGAGATTTCCTTTGCTGTCAGGTTTCAGGTAGGTGCTCAAGGTCCCTTGATCCAGGGAGATGAAGTCCAGGTGGCAGCCACAACTCGGTCCACTCCTGCAGCCCCTCAGAGGAGCCAGAGGCTATGGGAAGCACACAAGAGGCTGCCCTG
>PVIR01007066.1:6890-62871 GCA_004026965.1 Petromus typicus
CAGGGTCTCGCTTTGTGGTTCAGGCTGGCCCTGAGCTCAGCCTCAAACTCACATCACAATCCTCCTGCCTCTGCCTCCCGAGTGCTAGGATTACAGGCGTGAGCCACCACGCCCGGCACTGTGGTATGTGGTACTGGTTGCTTCTGGGTGTGGGTCTCCACACCCGGTATTGTTATGTGGTTACCGGGGAATCGAACCCGGGTCCTTGCGCTTGCGAGACAGGCGCCGGAACCACTGAGCTAACTCTCCGGCCCCATATAGCCTGTGTTTTGATCTGCCAGACCTATGTCTAAACAAAGACTGTTTTCAGATACTAGTAATCCCAGTACATTACAGTAGTTTTCAATAAAGAAAAGGATGAGACCGGTGGAGGGTAGCTCGGGGATAGAACATGCTCATGGCCAGCGTGCATATGAGGCCTGACTTGATACCCAGCACTACCAACAAGAAGGAAAAATGCAAGACTTATTCCTGTACTGTCATTCCCTGTAAACCTACTGAAGTCTCCCTGGATTTATTTTCAATTTTCTTTACTCAAGAACTACTCAGAATCTTACGAAAGCTCTGAATCTTTTTCATCCATACATACATACATGGAAAGATAAAAATACAAAGAAAAAGTACAGTTCCAGAGTTTGATGATTCCCATCCAAATAATGCCTATTATAGTCCCCAAATCCTGGTCCAGAACCCATACTCTTATATTTAGCCCAATTTTTATTCCAGTAGTTGGAAGCATTAGCTTTTAACTTCAGTTTCATTTGGCTTTCTCTGACTTCTGGCTGATCTATTAAGGATTACTGATCTTCGCATCACAAGATATGCCTGACATTTTTATAAAACTAGCATAGGGTAATGAGATGCATATAATAACAAAACAGTGGTGAGCTCAGGCATAAAGGCAGCTTACAAGTGACTTAGTTGGCCCTTACACATGTCGTAGGTATCAAGAACACCATTTGAGGGTCAGGGATGTGGCTCAGTGGAAGAGTGCTTGCCTGGTGTTCGTGAAACCATGGGTTCAGTCTCCAGGACTGCGCTGAAAAAAACACCTATTGCGTTATTCCAGGTCTGTGACAGCCTGGCTGAAAATACATATTTATGTTTCGAGATGAAACAGGAACTACTAGAAGGTTTACTGCACTAGTACAATAAAGAGGTGGTTATTAAATCAATTGAGAATGCCATCTCATCCCTAGAGGTGCTTACAGATAGGTTTCGACATAAGAGAACGGATGTCCTTTTCCTACAGCCAGATATTTGGCATAGGAATTCACTCAGGTTTATTAGGCTCTGACCTGAGCTGCCTGGATTGTGTACAGCGTGGGACTGAACATAGTGTCCAGTGGCCACCAGAGGGCACTTGGGAGCGTACCTTTTACCAGGAATAGCTGAAGCACCATCTTTTGTTATTTATACTATCTTTCATCATTTCGCTTTGTATTTTTTTATTGTTCCATTTTTAGTTATGCCTATTTTTCTTTATCATTTAATGTTTATATAGGCTCAGTATATGGATTATAAAAATCAATTGATTTCCTTAACTAAATGTATAGTAACCTCTGTAGTACTTTAAAAGCATCAAGTTCAATTATTATTTTTATGATAATTAATTTAGTTATTTAATCTTACTGATTTTTTGAATTTGTTTTGTATTAGTACATGTTTGCAGTACAGAGCGATCACATTCCTGGGGCTGGCACCTGATGAGAATGCTTCTGATTCTTTCTCATCCCCTTCCTCTCCCCTCCTCCACTCCCCCCTTAGCAACATTTTTAACATTCATTTCAGGACAGGCATTTATTTGTTGCTGATAATACCAGTACATAAGCAGGTCACTGACGCAGAAGCACTCACACACAGAAACCCCAGGCGCTTTCTCCCTGTGAGTGAGTGTTGTGTCGCTGACCCGTGTCTTCCCCCCACTTGTCACAGTGTAGGCACCTGTGGTGCAGGCGAGTATGTCAGTGGGAAGTGACACCACCGCCCCTCCCACTCTGCTCCCATTCTGCTAGGACAGATCAGTAATTCTTCAGCCCTTTGTGTTGTTGGGTTCTTCTGCATCCTTAATAAACCAGCCTGGCTGATCGCCATTAAAAAGTACTGAATGTCGAAAGAACACCAAAGCCTTTATTGTGCTGTCAGTGTGGAGGGACCCAGGTTAGCTGATGTTCAGATACTGTAAAAATAGGAAAATAAAACAATTAGAACTTCTGGGGGGCATCAAGTACTGAGCAAAACTGTGCTAAAACTTTCCTGTTTTACTGATAGGAACAACATGCCAGAATCCCACAAGTTAAAAGCAAAGTTGGTGAAGAAGAAGGGCGCACGGGCCTACGCCTGCCAGTGCAGCTGGAGAAGCGTGGAAGAGCTGACTGACCTGCGGGCGGACCGTCAGCTTCACTGGGTGTGTGGTGAACATTAGGGGCAGACTGTTCACGTGCGGGCGGACCGTCAGCTTCACTGGGTTTGTGGTGAGCATTAGGGGGCAGACCGTTCACGTGCGGGCAGAGCATCCCTGAACCGAGTCACCAGTCACCCTGATTATCAGCCTCACTGGGTTTGTGGTAAACATTAGGGAGCAGACCGTTCACGTGCGGGCGGACCGTCAGCCTCACTGGGTTTGTGGTGAGCATTAGGGGGCAGACCATTCACGTGCAGGCGGACCGTCAGCTTCACTGGGTTTGTGGTGAACATTAGGGGGCAGACCGTTCACGTGCGGGCAGACCGTCAGCTTCACTGGGTTTGTGGTGAACATTAGGGGGCAGACCGTTCACGTGCGGGCAGAGCATCCCTGAACCGAGTCACCAGTCACCCTGGTTGTGCAAAAGCACATGGAAACATCTGTCCTTGGAAAACAGACAATGGTTTACGTTTAACTGCATGTATTTCTGAAGACCACGTGGACTGAGGAAGACAATGCACCTTTTGACTGGGGAGGTAGCTCAGTGGTGCTGCACCTGCCTGGCAAATAAGGTTCTGAGTTCGATCCCCGACACTGAAAGAAAAAAGGACAATATACTTTTAATACTTCAGAATTATTCCTTACTGCTATACACATGTTTCACTTGGTAAAGTAACAGTACTCAAATTCTTTGCTAGCCTATCTCTCCTGTTAAAGGGAAGTTTAATTATGGAATTTAGGACAAATACATTGCCTATCAATAGCAGTTATGGCCTTGCCTACTAATGCAGTTGGTGTGAATGTCCTTACATGCAGCAGGTAAGGGATGAAGCTGGCCAGACAGGGAGGTCACTGGAGGAGAGTTCGCAGTGCCTCCTCCAGATAGGGCAGAAGCCAGGTGATCGTGGCTGGCTGAAGAGTTGTCGGAAGTACAGGGATTGCAGAGCACTGCCTTCTCTCTCATCTTACCTCACATCTCACAACAGTGTTACGCACGGTAATAAATGTATATTAACAGTTTTATTTCGCCTTCTGTTCTAGATAGCAAAAGCTATTTCGTTTTCTATCCAAACACATATCCTTTATATATAAGAAGTTCCTTTGACATACCAAAAATCCTACTTAAGCTTGTTGGATTTTTCAGGTATTCCTTTAATGCTTAAAATACCATCAAATGAAACCAAATAGGATCATTTTTCAGGCAGCCTGAGATTCAAATGGTAGGTCAGGTTGATACTTTTTCTATTAAATGAATATATGAGAAAAGAAGTAAAGTATAACAGCCTAGCAGGTAGAATACTGTTTATATACAAATGGATAAATTATTATCTGTTGTAATTTAAGCTAAAAAGCAACTATATAGAAGAAAAGTTTCAAGTCTCTAAAATTTTAAAAATGCAAAGTCAGCAGGATGTTTTACTTATCTCCAATATTTGTAATATTGTAATATTACAAATGTATTGTAATATTTTCCTATTGTTAGAAAGGTATCTGTCAAGCCAGAATTCATTTGAACTATATTGTACTTTCAGAACCTTATCCTTAGAAATAAGAAAGCAATAAAGTTTTTATTACTTTTTATTCTCTAGCAAAATATTCATATTGGAATTAATTTGGAATAACCTTGATTTTTTTTCAGTAGAACATTAACATTTCTAACTATCCAACGGAATACAGACTTTATTTACATCAGGGAGAGGCATGCTACAGTTTGAGAAAGAACATGTGGTACATGTGTGTATGTATGTCACATACCAAACATGCATGTGTGAAGAGCATAGGATCCAGACGAGCAGGTCCAAGTTCAAAAAGACAAGGTGATGCATTTCCAGGTGTCAGTGAACAGAAAAAATTCTTTTCTTGGGCCAAAGAAAATATCATCAGACTGTGAGTCTGAATTGCTTTCCCTCATATTCTTATCTAATGTTGTAAAACAGAAAAAAAAAAAAAAAAGTCTTTGTATCCAGAGCACTGTGATAAAGGTTAGTAGCAAATTTGGAATAATTTTTCTCACTTACTTTAACATCAGCCAACATATCATTTGCACTAATCAGCTATATCTGCTATTTAAACTGGTTCCCAAAGTAAAGAAAAGGATCAAAATGTACAGATCCCTACAGAGCTTTCGCATCTTTCTTTGGTTTTGTGATGCCATTTTGTGCCGTTTTAAGACTGCCTACGACATACAGATATGAGGATGATGGTCAAATGCCATGAATAGTGCATGATAGACTGAAGCGTCACAGGGTAGAGTGGAGAGGTGCAGTCCTTGCAGTCTCTCAGCTCTTGGACCCTGTGTGCAGGCCGGTGACCCCTCCGGCACCCCGCTCCGTGTGAGGACCATACTGGAAGTGAGCAGCCAGTAGTGCAGTGTTGGGCTCAGAGTCCTGCTCACCAAGTGTCCTCGTTCTTTTCCTGTCAAAGTAAACACTGTCTACTGGAGTCGTGCAGCCTGTTTCCTAAAACAGATCGTGTACCACACTGGATTCATTCCCCATGGGAAAAGCAGGGCCCCCTATCATCTTTATATTGTATCTAGTGAATGGAAACATGAATTTAACTACGACTCCTTCAGAGAAAAAACCACTCCCTCTGCCTACCCCTCCCTTCTGCTGTGAGCCAAGTGGGCATGAGCAGAGAGGCCTTTCACTGTGTCTTCAGCTTCGTCTGCCTCTCGTCCTACAGCCTTTCCTGCTGCTGTGCCTCTCGCTCCTGCCTCCCTATCTCACTCTGTCCAACCCAGTATCTCCCATACCGCTGCTCCTCAAAGCAAGGTCTTCTCGAAAGAGCCCCACAGTCAGGGACCACAAAGCCACTTGTTTTCACAGCCCTCGGACATCGATTCCCTTAGCACCTTCGGAAGCAGTGGCACCAATGTGCTTGCAGGTTTTGTTGGGGGGTCTCTTTGTTTTGGGGGTTTTTTTCCTTAAGACGGTCTCGCTTTGTAGTTTAGGCTGGCTCTGAGCTCAGCCTTGAACTCACAGCAATCCTCCTGCCTCTGTGTCCCAAGTGTTGGGATTACAGGCATGAGCCACCATGCCTGGCACTGTGGTCTGTGGTTCTGATTGCTGGTGGGCATGAGTCTCCACACCCAGCATTGTTGTATGTGGTTACTGGAGACTACACTCAGGCCTTTGCACTTGCAAGGCAGGCACTGGAACCACTGAGCTAAATCCCCGGCACAGTTTTTTGTTTTTTTTTTTAAAGAGCCAGTCTCACTTAAGAATGTTCTTAATAAAAGCAGTAAAAAATTACCTCCTTGACCTCAGCCTTCAAAAATAAAACATCTTTTTAATATTTCCTGTGACTAGAGGCAAAATGTACATTATACAGCTCTATGCTATAAAATACTATAGAGCCCAGTTGTGAGCTGAACAACCTGCTTTTCTCATAGAATCTATTTTTATGTGAACAACTGAAAAATTATTGAAATTCAGAAAATTCATAAAGTGATTCACCTCCAGGAACAGAAAGAATACTCTGAGCCAAAAATAAAATTTTGGAAAACTTACACCTGTTACAGTGAGCATAATGGCTTTCCCAATATTTAAATTCTTTCCTGCTGAAACTAGGGGCGATAACAAGTGATTTTTGATACTGTATAATGAGATGTGACAATATTTGGAAGGTCTGTTTAATTCAGCAATTGCCAGATGACCAGTGCATGTTACAATGAAAGTATGTACTTAAATGTAAGAGACCAGTGCATTTCAGCATGACAGAGTACTCGAAGTTTATTTGGTATGATTTTATCTTCTGCACTGTAGCTAACTTTCAAGGAACCAGCACTTGTCAGCTTTCTGTAAGTATTGCAGAATAGCCATGATTATCTGAAAAGGCTATTAAAATATTCTTTTTTCCAACTACATGTCTTCATGGGGCCAAATTTTCTTCTAAGGCCTCGATTTAACCTGTCTCAAGAGAGAGTGCAACCATCGCCATAGGAAACCAGCTGTTTTCTGTTAAGCCAGACATTAGAGATTAGCAGAACCGCAAAACAAATGCCACTCTTCTCATTATACTTGTTTTAGAATATAAAGTTTATATTTTTATAAAAATTTGATAATGCAAAATGGTTTATTATTTTTAAGCTTATATGGTGTTAGTCTATATTTTTGATGTTCTGATTTCTAATATCACTAGATAAAACTACCCAAAAAGTTCTTTGGACTGCATGATCGCTTAAGAGTACAAGAAAGTCCTGAGACCAAAAAGATCGGGAGTTGTCTTGCATACCCCTGATTACCCCCACCTAAAACTGTGACTTCTCTCTTTCTGCTTTAAGCTTTGTATTCCCCACATAATACCTCATATTGTAGTTCTCTGTGTGCTTATTATATTCATTCTGGAGAGAAGTGTCAACTCCAGAGTCTCATGGGGAAACTGAGACAGTTGGGCCACTAACTTCCCAGCCACTATGAGCCACTGTGTCTTTGGGTTTGTCCATAATGAGCATTGGATTTAATGTTGTACAGACTTTCCTCTAGGATAAAGTGATGTCAACACTATCCTGTAGAGAAACACATGGGTGGACCCAGTGTCACGCCAAGCCACATTTTGGCAGATGTGGACCCTAAGGAAGGAAGAGCCGGGTGCCTTGTGTCAGGTGACGTGTACTCCATGGAAGTCCTGTCCAGGGGCCTGCTGTTGAACTCCAGAGATGATGTCCCACTCTTCAGAATGAAAGTCATGCTCCATTACGGGAGGTCAGGCCATGTGGAGTTGCTTTGCCATCAAGTGGGCATCCTAAAGGCTTGGCAAATGGAGTTAGTCAGAAGGCACCAGTGGGAGAGCGGGGCCAGCAAGACACGGGAAGCAGATGAGGGCCTGCAGGAACTTGCCTCTCAGCAGGGCACTGCTTGCTCCAGGACCTGACGGAAACTGACCCCTGCCAGAAGGAAGGGATTCTGGCTCTGGGCAGTGGCTCGGGCTGCTGGATGCACTTGCGGTTTTTGTTTTCTTTTGTGTATTTTGCATCCAGGTCAGCCATTCACATCCTTTGCTCGATTCTGAAAAGCATTGGTTTACATACAGTCTAAAGTAAGAAACTCCTGCGTTCAACTCTGGCTACGGTACAGAGGACCTAAGAGAAAAATGTGCTGAGGGCCGAGGATTTAGCTCAGTGGTTCTGGCGCCTGTCTTGCAAGCGCAAGGACCTGGGTTCGATCCTCAGTTAACCACATACAATACTGAGTGTGGAGACACACCCAGCAGCAATCAGCAGCACATACCACAGTGCTGGGCGAGGTGGCTCATGCTTGTAATCCCAGCACTCAGGAGGCAGAGGCAGGAGGATTGTGATGTGAGTTTGAGGCTGAGCTCAGGGCCAGCCTGAACTACAAAGCAAGACCTTGTCTCAAAAAAATAAACCTAAAAAAAAAATGTGCTGAAGTGTCATCATTGTCTCCGACTGCCACACAGGCAGTGAGTACAGGACAGTGAGGCCAAAGGACTCTCTTCTTTTTTTTCAAACAATACACATTTTTTACTAGTGCCCATTAATCTTATAAAACATTGAGTTTCATGGCATTTGTTTTGATCATACTCACTCGTCACTGTCTTGTACTCCTCTCCCCCTCCTGTGTTCCTTTCCCTGTGTCTAGTAATGGTCTACCTCACTTCAGACTCCACATTAAGGAGGACGTGTGATATCTGCTTTTTCTGAATCTGCCTTATTTTACTTCGTCATGATCTCCAGATCCATCCATTTTCCTGTAAATGACATAATTTCATTCTTTTTCATAGTTGAATCATACTCCATTGTATACACTACATTTTCTTCATCCATCATCTATTGATGAGAACTTGGGCTACTCCCATATCTTGACTATTATGAATTGTGCTGCATTAAACATGGTGTGTATCTGTCTAGTGTGCTACCTTCATTTCCTTTGGGTAAATACCCAAGAATGGTGAAGTTGGATCATACAATGGCTCTATCTTTAGTTTTGTGAAGAACCTCCATACTAATTTCCATAAGGGTGATATTAATACCTATTCTCACCGCAACGCAAAGGGTTCCTTTTTCTGCACATCTTCTCCAGCATGTATTGTTTTTTATACCTTTGATGATGGCCCTTCTGACTGGAGTAAGATGGAATCTCAGTGTAGTTTTGTTTTCTTTTGGTACCAAGGATCGAACTCAGGACCTTGCTCTTATAGGCAGGCACAGCACCACTGAGCTAAATCCCCAGCCTGTCTCACTGTAGTCTTGATTGCATTTTCCTAAGGGCTAAAGATAGTCAACATTTTTTCATGGACTAATTCACTATTTGTACTTTTTCTTTTGAGGCGTGTCTGTTCAGTTGATTTGCCCATATAAGGGTTGGCTGTTTGATTTTTTTGCCATTGTTTTTTGTTTTGAATATATTCAAGATTTTTAATTTTTTATTTATATAAATATATGTTTGCAGTCCATAGTAATTACATCCATCATAGGGAGTTGGTACACATACATAACTTGCCTAAATTCTTTTTACTTCCTCCCTTCCATTCCTTTACTTTCCTCCATTTCTTCTAGATATTATCTATGAGAAGAGTAGCTGGTAAAGATTTTCTCCCATTCTGGAGGCCATCTCTTTATTGTTAGTTGTTTTCCTCAGTGTGCAAAAACTTTTCTTTGATGTAGTTCCATTTGTTTTGGTTTGGTTAAGGTTTTGTTTTTTTGAGATAAGGTTTTGTTATGTAGTTTAGGCTGCCCTTGAACTCACTTTGTACCCCATGCTGACCTTCAATTTAGCATGATCCTCCTGCCTCAGCCTCTGGAGTGCTGAATTAAAGACATGCTCCATGCCTGCTGAGTCTTGCTATAATTTACTGTACTACTGGAGTCTCCTTCAGGAAATCTGTACTTGTGTCTAACGTTTCAAACATTTCCCATTTCCTTCTAAAGGTTTCCAAACTTCAGGTCTTATACCTATGTCCACTGTAAGTTGACATTTGTACAAGGTGAAAGATGGTGGACCTGGTTTTGATCTTCTGCACATAGATACCTACTTTTCCCAGCACTATTTGCTAAAGAAACAAGTCTTTTCTCCAACATGTTTTTGGCTCCTTTGTCAAGAATCAGATGAGTATAGTTTCATGAGTATCTCTGTGTCCTTTATTCTAAGGATTCCTTCCTACCTAGAACTTCTTCATTAGAAAAAGGTAATGTCTACAGGTTAGTGGATTGGGGATCAGACAAAAAGAGAAAGTTAGAACTAAGACGAACGCCCAGAGTCAGTTTTGCTGGAAAGTGAACCAGAGAGGCGAGGAGGATGGACCCAGGAGCTGGTTTCATATGATTCTTACTTACACGTGAGGAAACAAAACAACAGATGGGGCACAAAGAACCTGCCAGAATAGCGTAGTTTATAAACAGTGTAGCCTTCAAACCTAGATCCCCTCACTGGCCTGGCACACAGGGAGGAAGTCGCTGTGGTAGAAGCTAGAGCGGAACCTCAGTCGAGCAGCACAGGCTCTCGCCCTGCAGTCTCCCTACAGAGCCCTGGTGGGCTGCGATGAGTACAGTGCACCGAGAATATACAGTCTCGGACTGCAGGAGTAATACTATCAGGAAGTTGTGTGCTTTTGTCTAAAGGAAACAAGAAGATATGGTGCCCAGAGCTAGGTTCCAGTTTGTCTCCCAGTGCTCGGGAAGGTGTGCAGCTTCCTCATCGCTGGGGACACACCACACCCACAGTTTAAAGGAGCAGAAGTTTGTCTCATGGTTTCTGTGGAGTCAGTCCTCGGTCAGCAGGCTGTAAGGCAGAAAGAGCAGTGCAGCCAGAGATTTTGCTTAGGTGATACCGCACCTACCTGAAGCACAAGGACCCGAATTCAATACTTGGTACCTCGAAAGAAAGAAAAAGCAACGGGAGGGGAGCGGGGTGGGGAGGAAGGGAGCGAGCAGTACAGAAAGAGATGGCGGAGCAAAGAGGATAGCTCGTGGGAGGCAGGCAGGAAGCAGAGCCGGGAACAGGCCAGAGAAAGAGTCTGGGGTCAGACGTAGAACTCAAAGTGAGGCCTACCGGACCCCACAGACGTGGAGGGGGCTTTACTGATCTATGAGGTGTTCCCTAATCCAATCAGATTGGCCTGTCAGGATCTATGATCACAGAGAAGTAGCCTGCAAGAAGAGCGTCCGAAGGAGGTTAGAAACGGCACAGGAGTTTTGTAACCCTTTGGTCAAGTTTGCCATGCGCTTAAGGAAGAGGAGTGAGAAGTTGATAACTCTGCGACAGGGCTGGCACTTGAGTTTTTGTCCAGCACAACAGTTCCCAACCCTGACTTTAGATTGAATCAACAACTTTTTAGAAAAAAAAGAAGAGCTTTAAAAAGTGCTGTACCCCTACCCTAGATCCAGAAAGTCTGGCTCTGTCTGCAGTGAGCCCCATGCATTATTACTATTTAAAATCTTTCCTGTAGGAAGAACATGTTCAGATAGGAAGGGAAACAAGGGAGGAAGGGAAGGGAAAAGGAATAAAACAGGATAGAAGGAAACAAATGGAAACAAATCTTGTGTAAATGAGGGGAAGGGACTGGGATAAAAGAAAATTAAAATATATTATGAACGTCCAATTTCCCTATAACAAGTGTGATTATTATGTATGGCAAATATATACTAGTAAAAAGAATAATGTTAAATAAAATAAAACCATTCCTACTTGCTTTGGTGTATAGCCAAGGTGGAAAGCCACTAAGGACCTTGGGCTTGTCACTCACCTCTTTGGGTTAGTATCCGCACCTGCATACAATACAGGATTTTCCCAACAGCTCTTATGCCAGAATAAAAATGTGAGCTGAGGGCCGGGGATTTAGCTCATTGGTTCAGGCTCCTGTCTTGCAAGCACAAGGACCTTGGTTTGATCCGGGTTAACCACACACAATACTGGGTGTGGAGACTAACACCCACCAGCAATCAGTACCACATACCACAGTGCCAGGTGTGGAGGCTCATGCTTGTAATCCCAGCACTCGGGAGGCGGAGGCAGGAGGACTGCTGTGATGTGAGTGGGAGGCTGAGCTCAGGGCCAGCCTGAACTACAAAGCGAGACCCTGTCTCAAAAAAAAAGTCAGCTGATAGTAAATGATCTTAATATCCTTTCCAGGATCAAACTTTTATGAATCTCTTGTCTTGATGGAAGCTTTTTTAAATGCTGACTTCATTAGGATCCAGTCATCAGTGTTTTCCTAGGAACAGTCCGGTATCAATGTCAAGTTCAAGTTTTGAGTCTCATCATGACCCACCCACCTTCCCTGAAATGAAGAGCACTGTCCAGGAGTGGCAGGACAAACCTTTTCCCACAAGGAAAAGCACTTCAGAGCCTAAGGCCTCCAAGGGGGTCTTTATCGCCGTCTTCTTTAGCAAAGAGCAGCTCTATATAGCAATATTAGGTAGAAAGCTGGACTATGGAGAGTGGATAGAAAATTTTTAAGTCAGCAGAGAAATGTTAGTTAAATTAGAAGCTACTGAAGATGTAAATCAGCTCTAGCATATATAGTAGATATTGTGAAATAGAAAATATTTAAAAGGAAATAGGGTGTAGGAGTAACGATGGGACAAATAATGTGATAGTAAAAAAGGAAACAAAGCTTATGTATATAGGGGTGGGAGGTTACAGGGTCGGTAGGGGAATGGGAAAAAATGAGAATGAAGTTGTGTCATATAGTGGTACAAATTCTCAGTAATGAATGCAATCATGATGTGTATATATAATGGACCGATAAAGATTTGAATTTTTTAAAAAAGAAGCTGGTCTAAATGCTAATACTTAAAATTTTTAAAAATTTAACAATGCTGCATCTTTTCATCAAAGATTTTTCTCACAAAAATAGTTTTTTTTTTGCTGGATAGATTTTTAAACAAGTTTTGTTTGTTTGTTTGTTTTGTTTTTTGTTTTTTGTTTTTTTGTTTTTCCTCCATAAGTTGAGGCCCTGTCCTTAGTATCTGGCACTGCAAGAATTTAGCAAATGGCTTCAGGTCCCTTCCCTTCGGCCTGGGTTTCCCTGTGTGACTGCACCCACAGAGACCACTGGGACTTGTTTTCGCTCTTCTCTCGTGGAGGAAGTGTCATGGGATTTCGGTTCGCTCATTTTCTAGTGAAGACGTTTTGAGAGCAGGGCGGAGGGCTGCGTCCTGCCGGCAGCTGCTTTCCTCCCAGCAGCGGGACCTCGCTCAGCGCCTCACTTCCTCTTGGCGTGGCTGCGCGTCTCCACCCGATTCTTGATAAACTTGAGGGCCAGGCTGTCCTGGAAGACCTTGAGCAGCGCATGGCGTGCTGCTCCCATGGAGCTGAGCCACACGCCTCTCAGACCTGTCCCACGCCAACTTGGGGTGCTGGGTGCTGCCTGCGCGGTGGCTGTGCCTCGCACTGCCCCTGTCTGGCTCCCATGTGGCCCCTGGGGAGGCCTGGGACTAGCAGGTAGCACAGACTGGCTGCTGCAGCATCACAGGTGCAGTGAGAAACCGAGGAAGTAAGGATTGAGGGGTCTTTCCGGCCGCAGCACCACCCATTCTTACAAAGACAGTCTGAGACTCACGAGGTCCAGCGCCACATCCTCCGCAAAGAGTTAGCTCAGTGGTTCCGGCGCCTGTCTTGCAAGCACAAGGATGCGGGTTTGATCCCCGGTAACCACACACAATACTGGGCGTGGAGACTCACGCCCAGTATCAACCAGCACCACATAGTACAGTGCCGGGCGTAGTGGCTCACGCCTGTAATCCCAGCACTCAGGAGGCAGAGGCAGGAGGATTGCTGTGATGTGAGTTTGAGGCCAGCCTGAACCACAAGTGAGACCCTGTTTTAAAAAAAAAAAAAAAAGACCCCACGCCGCTTCCGCTCCCGTCAAGATCAGCACAATCTGTCACCTGAACGTGCTGCTGCACCAGGTGGTGAGGGGCACGGCCGCAGTCAGACTCGGAATCCTGGCTCTGCCTTTCCTGTGCCATGAGACACCCTGCAGGTTCCGTGTCCTAGCTGACCTCTCCTAGCCCGGAGCACCAAGGACGGTCAGAATGTCACCTCACAGGAGCTCTGGACCAAGGAGGCACAGTGATCCGGGGCCGCGGGGCGCAGGGCTGCTGCCCGTGGGTGAACTCCCCTCCCCTGAGGGGCTGCAGGCCTTCAGGCTAACTGTGCAGGATTCGGGAGAGCTTTGCTCTTCTGACGTCCTTCTTACTATCGCTTTAAACCTCTTTTGGTGCTATGAGCTTCATCTTGTACCGGGAGACTCTGCCTGACCTGTGCCCAGGGAGCCCTGGCAAGCACAAGGGCCCTCGCGACAGGCTGCCCAGGGTGCCAGCTTCGCAGCCCTGGCGATCCGGCAGGAGTGGGGGTGGGGAAAGTGATCCTGTCCCGAGAAGCCGTAACACCGGGCTGTCGTGGCGCGTCTGAGTCCACGTCCTCAGGAGTCTGCTGCTCGTCACTGATGGGTAGTGACCAAAATGGAAAGTGCTAGGCCACGTGTCAGTCTTCCTGTGAAAAACGGACCCGCCAGACGGGGAAACGGAAAGCGCACAACTTCCCCTTCCAGAGTCTACAGTTCTCGCTGCACTTCTGAGTCATCAAGTCCCACGGGCCCGTCCCGGAGGCCGGAGGGCCCGAGCACCCTCCCCGGGAGAGAGCTTGTCGTGGAGGAAGGGGACCGTGCGGCCCAGGGATTTACAGGGACCCGCGCCCAGCCCTGCCGCACGCGGAGAGGCCGAGCCGGGCCGCCAGCCCGCAGGGGGCAGGCCTGCACCGGGGACCAGGCTGCCGCCGCCGCTCTGGGGACCGCGCCCAGACTCGCTCCTTTTAAAAGCCTCTTTGTTTCTCTTCGAAACTTGCCCGTTTTTGTTAAGCTATCCTGCAGTAGTGGAGTTAGGTATTTCTCCGGCTGAGAGTGGAAATCCCCGGTCGGATGCACAAGTCTGTTTCTAGGAGAAGGCACGGACGCCATCCCTGGCACGGCTTAGCCACCCGGGTACCCGGGAACCCCTGTCGGCTGGAGCGCGTGGCTCCACCTCGGGAAGAAAGCCGGGCCATTTCCACAGACGCCCAATCGGTTCCTTAGGCACTTCACAGACCCTCAATGGATCTAACGTTTAAAAGGACCAGTAACGTGATTCCTCCTGCACAGCATTCGCCTGGAAATGAAGGTGACCCCCGGGCGGAGCTCCGCGAGGAGACCGCAGGGCGCAGGACTTTGTGCTGAGACGCGACGTCCCCTCGCCCCCTTTGAGCGAGATGCCCCAGCAGAAATAGTCCATTGTACAGCAATTTGTTTTTAACCACTTTCCGGTTTAGTTATTCAAATATAGGATAACCAGAAATGGCATGCTTTTCATTAATTTTTATAAGATAATAAAAAGCAACAATTTTATCAAATTTATTCTGTGTATGGTATATCTTTAAATAGTCATTACAAAATGTTACAATCTAGACAGTAGTATCTAGTCTCTGAATTCTTTTTGCATCTTTTTTTTTTTTTTAACAATGCACTTGATACTGTCATCTCGGCCTTTCCTTTTTTTCTTCTGGTGGGATAATTTTGATAAAATATCTTCCCACTGAACATAATGGTGAAGATGTCGACAATGAGCCATCCTGTATTTTTCAATTATTTGGTCTATTAGACCTACTTGTAAATTGTAAATGACTTTTTGAAAGCCCTTGTTTTAAATACATAACTAACAAGTTCAATATTATTTGATCCAGAAGGTGCATTGGTATTTGATAGTGATTTTTTTCCTTGCTTTTTGATGACAAGACAGCTTGTTAGATGTTGGTCATCCTGTCAACACCACCCATAGAGTTATTATCATCGCTGATACCACTGGAAGTTTTTAGCTTTGTTTCTTCATTTAGGTTCTGCCATTTCTGTACTCTGAATAGTTGACATTAAGGAGACGACTTTTTCATCTTTGCACATCCTAACACAAACTTTTTCTCCCTGATATGCTATCATTTCTCCCCTTTTCGGAAAAAGTTTATCTCTTGCTGAACTTTCAGCACTTCCTTCCTGTTCCACCTCAGTGTCCCACATGTGCTATTTTGTTTTCCAAAAATTCACTGAATTCTGGGGCAGTATAAAAATTATATCTATTATATTTATGATGAGTTTTTATAAATTGTGGCATAAAATTATGATTATTTTTCACAAAATTCATTTGCATTTACAAATTAATAAAAGAAAATAACCAGGACTTATCAGAGTTCACTAGAAACAAATATCAAAATGAATACAATGCTTTAAATTTAAAAGTATGCAAAAATATTCAATGTAAACCACACAGATATATGAGTATATCTCACATAAACAAGAATCAAGGGGTTGAAATGACACCTGCCTGAGCGATTCTGGGCAAAGTCAGTACATAAATGAAGGCACTGCCCGAGCCACACTCCAGGTACACTCATAAGCAGCTCACAAAAACAGAATCAATTATTTCATAGTCTCATTTTTTATACATAGAAGCACAATGTATATAAAAGCAGAAATCCCTCCACCATCCTGAGAGGTGAATGCTGCTGATTTGGTGTCCATCCTTCCCACTCTCTGGAGGGACAGACAGACAAATGGTACAGATTCTTTAGGGGCTGAAAAGCTTCTTTGCCCTACTCTGCTCTCCTCCTGGAGGGAGTGGCGTGGCTGTCCTTGCCTTGCCCAAGGGCTGTATGCCAGCAGCTGGCAGTTCGGAGTGATAATGATGAGTGTCCTTCCCTCCTGTCGCTGCACCCTGGTCTTGTACTTAACTGTCTTGCTTACCGTGAAAATCGGAGTCTAACCCTGAGGCCCCTGATGAGTGCTTCACCTGGGCTCCTGCCTCCCACAACCATCCTCCAGACCCACACACCAGCCCGTCTGGGAGATCCTATCATCCTCCAGGGCTGCCCTGCCTTGACCTGCCCACTGCCGCAGTCACACCCCTCAGGGGGGACTCGTCCCGGAGAGGGTCTGGGACCACGGGCAGAGGGGCAGAGGGGCAGGGGCCGTGGTAGGGGCACAGTCCCCAGCACAGGTTTCAGCTGCTGAGGAAGTCAGGTGCAGGAGCCCTTGAGGTGTAGGTGAGGGGCAGGAAATGCCAGCTACTCAGCACCTGAAGACCTGCCCAGCCTCCAAGGATGATAGCTAGACACAGGAAGGGCCAGAGTGCCCTTGGAGGGTATTCTGCCTCTAACGGACAGCATGTAAGCCTGAAGTGAATCTTGTGCACCTCAGCTCTCTGTCTGCGATTTCTGAGCAGAGCTCAGGCTTTGGGGCAGGGAGATGGGAGAAAACGGCATCTCTGCATGGCAGCACCGGAACCGGAAGGGTGTTAGCCACCAGCTGCCAGGCTCAGCCCTGAAAGGACCTTTTCTGAGACAGGGTCTTGCTAAGCAGTTCAGCCTCCCCAGTGCACCACCACACCCAGCTCATGACCCATTTTAAGGTGAGAGGAGTCTTGGAAATGTTCAAGGCTTGCACCTCTTTTCAATCTGCCTAATTCTCCCTCATCTTTTCAAATGTGGCAAGTTGCCCAGGCCAGACCTCTTCAGATGGCCCCTTAGGCTTGGTGTCCTTCTTTTCCATTTCTCTACCCTCCACCAAGATAAACCACCCAGTTAGTCTACCACAGACTGAACCCCCAGCACCAGCTATCTCAATGGAAACCACACTGATAAGTGAACGTCTGCCCCGCAGCTGTGCAGAGCGATGCCAGCTCCTTGTGACCCTGTCTTCTGCATCTTTAACTTCAATATATTCACGTGGCTAAAAATTCCAATGGAAGATTCTCGGTCCTATGCCTGTCTGCCCTCCCATTCCAGTTTGGCAGATAACCAGATTTTTTTTTTTTTAAGAATTTCTTTATACTGGATTGTTTTTCTTTCCCCTTAGATAAGATCTTGCTAATTTTCCCAGGCTGACTTTGAACTCTTAATCCTCCCACTTCAGCCTCCCAGGTAACTGGAAGGACAAGTGTGTGCCTCTGCTCTGGACTTCTTATACTTTTTTTTTCCATTGGTAGGGATTGGGCCCAGGACCTCATACATGAGGTGTGGCCATCAGGAAAGGAGAGACTAGAAATCAGACAAGTATAAGAAGGTACATTTCCTAGGTAACAAAAGTTTAGAGTAAAAACAGCGTGACAGTGAGTCACCAGGACAGACTCTCCGTGCCTCTGCTTCTGCCCACTCTTAGGGAACGCTAGCCCCTCTCAAACACACGGCAGGGAATTCGGAAGAACCAAGGTGCAGGGTCTGCGTGTACTAGGGAAAGACTGCACCTGAACTTCCTGCTCGATCTGGACTTCTGCGGCTGCCTGGTATCCATGGTTTTGCCCTTCCTTGCTCCTGCTCACAGAAGTGATGTCTGGGACCCTTGGGGCTCAAGGCACGGCTGAGCCCTAATACACACTCCTGGAGCCGCCCCTGTGGTCCTGACCAATGTGCACCAGCATGGTGAAAAGAACAAATGCCCCACCAGCAGGCGAAGTGCAGCCATGACTAGAAGTGGCTCCTCTGAAAACTGTGGGAGCCAATCACCTCAGCCTTCTAGCAGCCATGTCCCCTCGAGGTCCTGATTTCCCTCCAGGTCAAGACTTCCTCGCTTTACCTCCATATGCCACCCTCACCACTGCCATGTCCCTCCAGAACTCATTCTGAAGTGTAACTGCTGTCCCCACAGTGCTGAGGTAGGACTTTGGCAGAGTGACTAAAACAGATTAATGCCACTATCATGAGAGCAGGTCAAGTATCAGGACCCCCATCCTGCTGTCTCTGTCTGTCTCTCTGTCTGTCTCTCTGTGTCTCTCTGTGTCTCTCTGTCTATCTCTCTGTCTCTGCCCTTCTCTCTCTGTCTCTGTCTGTATGTTTCTCTCTCTCTCTCTCTCTCACTCGAATATCTCAATGATCCTCCTGCCTCGAACTCTCAAGTGCTAGAATTACAAGCATGCCAGGTTCTCACCTCTCTTGATCTTCCACCTTCTGCCCCACCATGGCAAAGCATGAAGGCCCTTTCCAGATACCAGCGCCATACTCTTGGACTTCCCAGCCTCCAGAACTGTGAGCCAAATAAGAAGGAGACACAAGCGTACGATTCAGTAAAAGGGAAAGACCTTCCACAGGGTGGGAGCTGACCAGCAAGAGGAGCTCGAGGCCCCACAGGCTGGGTACTGGGTCTCTGAATCCTGGGAATCCCGGGCCAAGAGTGTACCTGTCTTGGCCCATGTGTCTGGAAAGGGAATTTGGACCACACTGAGTTTTTAGAAGAAGTGTCAGGATGTCCAGGGGTGCCGGGGTGGGATCTGGGGGATGTCAAAACCACAATGAGAGTGAGGATGAACCCAAGGCAGGGCCGTATACGTTGATGTTTCACATGCCTAGGGAGATTTGGGGGGGCAGGAGGAGCTTCACCTGTTGGTTTTCTCACATGTTGACATAGTCATCTCTGTTCTGTCTGGTTTCTCATTTCTTGCCCCATGGTTGTCTGTTGTTTACTTGTCTTTTATGCCTTACCTTAATTAGAGGATGCAGGCAATGGAATGGGTTTCTTTTTTCCTCCTAGTGCTGGGGATTGAAACCAGGGTCTTCACAGTGAGCTACACTCTCAGCCTTTTTTTTAAATTTTGTATTTCAAGATAGGGTCTGGCTAAGTTGCTCAGGCTGGGCTCAAACTCAAGATCCTCCCATCTCAGCCTCCCCAAGTGCTGAGACTGCAGATGTATTTCACCACACGAAGCTATGGGAACAGGTTTCTGGAAGGCAAAGCCAAAAAGCCTTGAGAGGGAGGCAGCAACAGGAGGGCGGGCGGAGTACTGCTAAGTGAGTCAGGGCACTTGGGGCACTGCGGTTAGGACAGAGGTAAAAATGAGAACCCAGAGCTAGCCAGAGTCCACATTCCCAGCGCAGCAAGGCCATTCTCCTGTAGCCACTGGGCTGGGGCGGATTGGAAGCTAACACGGGAAGGGCTGGGAACAGCAGGCAGCAGGAAGAGGAGTGGCCAGAGCTGCGCATCTGGAGACGGAGACATCCACTCCTCTGTGTGTATGTTGATTAAAACCCTGGGTTCCTGTTTTTTCTCACATTATTTTAATTGTGGTTTTCTCTACATTAATTTCTATGTCAGCTTCAGAGGAATCCATTGTACATCTTTTTTAAAGTTGAGCCGCAGGACCTGGGCAAATTTGGAGCTTCAGAAAGAGGATGATTTCTTCTCACCCTGCTGGGGCTTCCATATAAAGCCAGGCAGAGGGAGGCTATCTGCCTAGAGGTGGTGGGAAGGCAGCTCAAGACTAGACTAGTAAGGGACAACTAACTGCAATCAAAGACTCAAGAAATTCAGTTACAAGTGCTGGGGAGGCTTGGGGCAGGGGCAAAACCCTTCTCCACTGTTTTTGGGAGTGTCAACTGATACAACCACTGTGGAAATCAGTGTTGGAGATTCCTTGAGAAAATAAAACGAGAAATTCAACCCAGCTTTTCCACTGCTAGGCATCTTCCCAAAAGAGTTAAAGACCTCCTTTCACCGTGATCCACACATACTCATGTTTATAGCACCACAACTCCTAAGAGCAACATCTTGGGAGCAGCTTGTATGTCCAACAGGAGATGCACTGATAGGAAATTGTGATGATCACACACAGTGGAGAGCTACAGAGGCGTGAAGAAGTCCTCTAGGAAAATGGGTGCACCTTGAGACCAGAATTTGAAGTGAAGTAAATAAGACACATAAGCTGAGATACTGCACAGTTTCTTTTACATGAGCAAAGTATATATATATATAAAGTATATATATATATAAAGAGCAAAATGAAAGACAGGAAATAGGGAGATAGACAATAAGAAATAGACAGTTTTTTTGCAAAAGGAAAAGGAGACCAAGAGAAGGGAGAGGAGAGAAAAGGAATCAGAAAAAGAGTGAAAGTGTGTCATATACATGTACTGACTCCCCACGAGGAATATGGTCATTATGCACTGCAAACGTGTTAGCAAAAACAAATTTTTTAAAAGTACTATTATCAATAAAATGTTAAAAAGTGGAGGAACAAAGAGCAGATAAGACTCATCCCTCTCTGGCTAAAATCCAGGGGTAACACTGAGAAAAGGACACAGGCTCTTGGGCACACGTGGCGGGGAGGAGTGCGGCAGATACGGGTCCCTCAGCGAGGTTCATAGTGCAGAGTGCGACAAAGTCCACAGCCTGGTTGTGGGAGACGCAAAGGGCTGGGCGGGTTATCACTGAGGACACACATCCCTAAGCTGCAGGCGCCTCACTCCGGCCAGCCAGGGTGAGGGTTGCCCAGAGGCTCAGGTGGGGTGAGGTGGCCTTGGGGTGAGGAGGCAAAGGCAGCAGAGGCCAAGCCTCAGGCAAGGCCTAGTGGGCGTGGGAGCCTGCAGCGACAGCCTCTGGCCTGCCATTCCCAATCCTTCCCATTCTGTGGCCCCAGATGAAGACATTTAGCCATGTGGCCAGGGCCAGCGGTGCCTGCACAGGTATGGTGCCAGGCTAGGAGCAAACAGCCCTGTTCACAGAGAAGGACGCTGTACTCAGAGCAGAGTCCTCATATTAGGATCACCTGGGGCTCTGGAAGCTAAACTGAACAGAGTCTGAAGCTCAGACACATCAGGTTGGTAAAATGCTAGGGTTCGGGCCGTCAAGCCCCTCCAGGTGCTTCCAAGATGCAGCCACATTCCGCAGCTGTGTGACTTGGGCAGCTAGCCCTGGGTGTACCTGTTCCCAGTGCGGCCTTGAGGTCACAGAAACTTCAGTGAACACCAGCTCCTGTCACCTAAGCTTCCTGGCTGTTGTTATCAAGAAGTCAGCCTGTAAATACAAGCTGGAAAACTTCTCTTTGGATTTGCCAAATCTCATCCCAGGGAAGAATAGAGCAGTGTAACGGGGTGGGGTGGATCAGAGGCTGTGGTGCTGGCGGCTGATCACAGGTATCTCCACTCAGGACAGGGAAGGAGGGAAGAATGGGTCCCGCACAGGCTGATGGGAAATATCTTAAAATGGGAAACCTTGCTGAGCACGGTGGCCCGTGCCTCTAATCCTGACACTGAGAGGCTGAGCCAGGAGGACCACAAGTTCAATCAAACCACCATTGGCAACTTGGATAGTTTAGCAAGACTTTGTCTCAAAATAAAAAACGATAGGGATGTAGCTCAGTGCGAAGGTCCTCAGTTTAATCCCCAGCACCACAAAGAGAAGGAAAGATCTTTTCAGGATACCATCTGCTTTTCTGGATTTATTTTGTGCAACAATTTCATTGAGATATAACTTAGTATACAATCATACAATTCACCCATTTAACACATACAGTTTAATGGATTTTAGTGGATTCATAGTTGTACTTTTTTCCTATGTCATCTTCCAAGGGCTTGTGAATTCCTACCCCATCCTCAAAGAATGCCGTTAAATCAGAGCTGGTATACCTGTACTTCGTCTTGGTGGTATAGAAGGGTCTTCAAAATGTGGTCCCTTGGGGCTGGGGATTTAGCTCAGTGGTTCCAGCGCCTGTCTTGCAAGCACAAGGACCCAGGTTCGATCCCTGGTGACCACATACCATACTGGGTGTGGAGACTCACGCCCAGCAGCAACCAGTACCACATACCACAGTGCCAGGTGTGGTGGCTCATGCCTATAATCCCAGCACTCAGGAGGCAGAGGCAGGAGGATTGCTGTGATGTGAGTTGGAGGCTGAGCTCAGGGCGAGCCTGAACTACAAAGCGAGACCCTGCCTCAAAAAAAAAAAATGTGGTCCCTTGAATGTGACCTTGCTCAGCATGTTAGAGGTCATATGAGAAAATGAAGTCACCAGCAGCACCAGGGTCAGCGAGGAAGGCCATGCCCTTGGCAGCCAGGCCTGAGGTCATCCCTGGGAATGGGGTGCTGAGGGGGACGACAGCCTAGGTGTCCTGAGAGGCTTCATGAAGTACTTTCCTTACACACAAGTAGCAGCGCAGGTCCTGAGCTTCCTGGGTCGAGGCCTCTGAGGCAGGGATCACCCTCCCCCAGGTCCAGGATGGCAGGAGGGTGACCTCCAGGGTGACGCTGTGGCTTTCAGGAAGCAGTCTCCCTCTGTCTTGGGTCCCAAGCTCTTCACCCCTGTCCACAGGAAATCTCTTTCTTTCATCTTCGTTAAGTACTGGAGACAAGTTTCCTCTGAGCACCATCTCAGGCCACAACTTTAGGGTTTTAGTCAGTTTTCTTGCCCTTCACCATCGAAGTTCTCCCAAGTGCGTGCATGTGCACATTCTCATTGGAATTATATAAACACTGACAAAGATGCTTTATGATAGGAAATGAAATGGAGCAAGACTCGGGTGTGGGCAACAGGGCTGTCCTGGGGAGAGGTGCCAGCCGGGCTGCTGTGAAGATGGAGGAGCAGCCAGGGGACAAAGCAGGCAGTGGTGACATACCCTCCTCAGGCAGGACCAGTGGGGGGTGGAGTAATTGTCTCCTGTGGGGCTCCTGTGAGACAGAACAGTGACATAAGGGCCTGTGGCAAGCCGTGGGGCGTTATGGGAAGGAGAAGGACGATCTTCCACCAGAACTCTATACTGGCTTTGCTCTGTATCAGCCAGACCTATCACTTTGTTACTCCAGACACAGCGTTCAGGTCTCCACGTCCTGAGCACTGTTTCCTGCGTCCTGATGAAGCATCCTCATAGTTCTGGGAAATGAACCCAAGAGTTAGATTTGCTTTAAATTGGTGTTTCCCAAACTTTTGAAAAGATAAGAAGCACTTGATTTAAAATGCTCATCCCCAGAATCCACTGCCGGTTCCCTAAAGCAAACTGGCTGGAGCCCTCTGCCTGGAGGTTCACAGGTCCCCCAAGGGGTCTGGGCAGGAAAGCTTCCCCTGTTAGAATGGGGGGCTCTGGTGGTGAGGAGGAGGGGGGGTCAGGAGAGTGTGGAAGACAGAGGGGTCTAGACGGAGCTTTCCCAGCCCTCCCGCTTCCACAGGACTCCGATGCTGATTTTAAGTGCACTCTTTTTCTCATCTGGATGAGACATAACTTGGTTTTCTTAATAAAAAGGTCTTAAATCTCTGCTTTGCTGAACACCGCGCTCAGTGTTCTGTACAAGCTCTATCTTAGTTCTCTGCACAGCCCTGGGGGACTCCTGGGCTCCACACACAGATGTGGCTGCCGAGTCTGGCTCTGGTCCTGCAGGATGAAAAGGCAACATGAATTCACAAGCAAAAGCTGTGACTGAAAGGTAAGAAGACAGGCCGGACTGCATTGCGGGGAGTGGCCGGAGGCGCACACTGCGAGGACCTGTGGCGGGTGCTGTGCTTGGCCCGCCCAGCCCTAGACCATCGCCTCAGACTGGTGACCCAGCTCCAGAGGGCATCTCGAGACTTGAGGGGCAATTCAGCTCCCACGAAGTGAGGCTTCATGAGCTGGGAGACACCTTCAGTGAGATGAGGCTCAGGTGGAATCCATGATGACCACAGGTTTGGGCGACAGTGATTCCAGGAGCCTCAGAAGGTCTCTGCACATCTCTCCCAGTCCTCGAGGCCTTGAAGGGGAATGAGACAGACTAGATAAATTTAGGGCTCAGAGACTTTGTTTAACTCACTGTAAGACACCCCCTACATGACTGATGTGCCCACGGGCGGAACAGCGGATGTTTGAACCAGAGTTTCACAAAACGAAGGTCAAAGCTTGATTCTACTTTTGGAGATTTACTATAACCCATTCATAGGCCAAAGTGAGGACTTGCTATTTTTAAGAATAACCACTTTTATGTCCTGACTGCCTCCAAAGAAAACAAATCAAGCTGAGTAACAGGTTAAGGGCCCAGGGGTACATTGTCCTCTGTCCGTGTGGCTGTCTCTGTGTCCCAACTGTCACACACGCCTGCTCTGGTCCCGACCTGCAGTAGCTGGCCCTGCAGCATGTACTGTGGGGCCAACGGTGCTCAGTGGGTGAGGCCTCAGATCACTGGAGCTGGTTAGAAATGCAGACGCCTGAGTCCCTGTACTCGGCTTTATGATGTGGATCTGGTCACCCACCCAGACTCCACGAGGCTCCTGGAAAAGCCCAGACCACTTTGTGTGGCCCAGAGGCCCCTTGGACTACCCCAGCCATCTTCCTAGCTGTATATTCTGTCCCTCCCCTAGGCGGAGCCTTACTGGGCCACTTAAGATCGCCAGCCACTCCGCCCAGTCTCTCATTTCTACAAGAGCTGCTCAGCAGTTCCCTTTGCCTGAAACATTCCTTAGCTATTTCTCACATTACTAACCTCTACCAACTGCAAGACAGCTCCTCCGAAAGCCTATCTCCAGCTCCCCTCTGCAGCCCCACAGCACGCCCTCCTACCTCTCCAAACACAGAACACCTCGTGTCATCCAAGGCTTGCTTACCTGACCTCCACCTGCCACACACTCCCGAGCTCCCTCACAATGAGCCTCACGAGTCTGGTGCTGCTTCGCTTCTGTTCCCATCACCTGACTGTGTTAATAGCCCTCAGAAGTCCCTGCCTGTTTGATGAAGTGCTGCCAAGAACAGAGCAACTTGATATTTTGAGATAGATCTGGTTGATTTTTACCCAAAGAAAAAACTACCATGCTATGAACAAAGTTATGGACCACAGCCTTAATGATGTTTCATTGGAGCAAACCAACGTATTCTTCATGAGACTATACCAAACCCAGTGCAGGCCTGGCTACTAGGTCACTGAACTACTGTAGTCCTCACAGAACTTTCCGGTAATTGGTGTGAATATAAGAATCATTGTTGAAAAGAGTAGCCAAAGAGCATACCCTTCGGAAGTCAAGATTTTGATAGAATCTGGGCTGCTGTCAGCTCGAGGCTAAACTTCCTGAGTGGGGCAGAGAGTGTGAGAGTGCCCACGTCCTGTGCAGTTGATTTTGGGTTCCTGAGAGAGTACAGTGTAGCAAAGCTCACACTGTCGGGAGGCAGGGTGCTGACTGAAGGGTGAGGACCCCCATCTGCTCTGTGGGGAGGTCTGAACCTCCTGTTACCCCACTGCAGCTGATATTCACTTTTTATTTTATCTGTGTATTTACCTGTGGTGCTGGGGAGGGAACCCTAGACTTTATGCACACTAGCTAAGTGCTTTACCACTGAGCTATATGCCCGGCCCTTTTTATTTTTTTTGTCTGTCTGTCTGTCTGTCTGTCTCTCTTTCTTTCTTTCCTTCCTTTTTGTTTCGTTTTTTTGTTCGTTTGCTTATTTTTGTTGTTTTTTGAGACAGGGTCTCGCTTTGTGGTTCAGGCTGGCCCTGAGCTCAGCCTCAAACTCACATCACAGCAGTCCTCCTGCCTCTGCCTCCCGAGTGCTGGGATTACAGGCGTGAGCCACCACGCCAGGCACTGTGGTATGTGGTACTGATTGCTGCTGGGCATGAGTCTCCACACCCAATATTATATGTGGTTACTGGGGATCGAACCTGGGGCCTTGCGCTTGCAAGACAGGCACTGGAACCACTGAGCTAAATCCCCGGCCCTCTTTCCTTCCTTTTTTGAGACTGGATCTCACTAAATTTCCCAGGCTGGTGTTGAACTTGCAATCTTCCTCTCTCTGCCTCTCAAGTAGCTGGACTTACAGACATGTACCCTTCACCTGCCTGGACAGTCACTTTCCCCAAAAGTGTGCTGCACCCTGGCCAGCTCTGCTCCTCCTGAAATGTGCCTGGCGTGCCCTCCCACTGTCACTTCCACCTGACAGCACTTGGCTGAGCCACAGCCCAACCCACTGTGGTCCAGGAGAGAACAACCCTTCGCCAGTCCCTCCCTCCACACTGAATTTCTTCTACACTTGTGGCCATCCACTCATAGACCCCTTTCCCACCTCCTTTGTAACCAGACATTGCAGATATCCAAGTCCTGGCCAACAGGATGAGGGAGCCGCCTCTATCCTGCTGTTACCCTTCCCATGAGACCTCACCAGGCTCCAGCCATGTGCAAGGGGAAACACCCTACAGTGTAGTGTAGCAAAGATTCAAAAAGGGCACACTGAGTTCCTGAATGACTGTGGAGCTGAGCTACCCTAAGTGCCATCTCCATCGACACCCTGCTGAGCAGAAGGCTGAGGCAGGAGGGTTCCAAGTCTAAGGCCAGCCTGAGAAATAGAGTGATTCAGTAAGATCCTGCCTCAAAATAAAAAATAAAAATGATTAGGGTTGGAACTCACTGATAGCACTTTGGCCTAGTTTGTGCCAGACTGTGAGTTCATTTCCAGGTATTAAAAAAAGATGATGTAGAGTCCGGGATTTAGCTCAGTGTTTCCAGCGCCTGCTTTGCAAGTGCAAGGGCCCAGGTTAGATCCCCAGTAGCCACGTACAACAAAACCGGGTGTGTAGACTCACGCCCACCAGCAATCAGTTCCACACACTACAGTGCTGGGCTTGGTGGCTCCCACCTGTAAATCCCAGCACTTGGGAGGCAGAGGCAGGAGGATTGTTGTGAGTTCAAGGCTGAGTTCAGGGTTAGCCTGAACTACAAAAGTGAGACTTTGTCTCAAAAGAAAAAAAAAAGATGATGTATAAATCACTGTATCTGTGTTTGGGAGGCCTCTGCACCCTAACTTACTCTCCACTATCTGCTATGTGAAGCATCTTCCAGCACCCTGTCTGTGGCCCTGGAGGGTGTGACACGGTGGCAGTATACACTACTCACACACTCACAGCCAGGGCACTGTAGAGACCTGTGTGTGTGAAGAGAGTTGTACAGGACCGAGCGGCCAGAGGATCGCTGTGTTCACCCGGGACGGTCAGTGTTCACCCCGGACGGTCAGCGCGGCATCCTGACTGAAGGAGTGAGCGAGCGCTTCCCCTGAACTCTCCACAGCGGCCAGTCACACACAACGTGTGGACACAGCGACCAGAGGGAACAGGGCTGACGAATGAGGCCTGGTGCGGGGCTGGGAACAGTGACTCCTGAAACATACAATGAGCGACCAAGGCCAGACATACATGGCTAATGAGGCCCTTTCACCACAGGGACCCAACATCCTTCAGAAGGCCCCAGGGGAGAGGCCACTCTCAGGACGGGACGGTCCCTCCCGAAGCCTGGAAGACCTCCTCGGGCACTGCCCATGGCCAGACTTGTAAATACCATTTCTCAGAGGTACGAGAGCAGGGCGCCACATCATTCTACCAGGCCGCTGCAGAAGTTTGGAGAGTCCTGCCCAGGACACTAGGAAAGCAGACATAGGAGGGAAGGTCTGGGCCCAAGTGCAGGGTTTGAAACCCAGCTCTGCTACTTACCTGCTGTGCGATCTTAGACAAGCAGCTTAACCTCTCCGTGCCTCCATTTCCTCACCCGTGACACACACACGGCAGTACCATCTCACGAGCTTGTTGCAGGATGGTGCTGATACATAAGAACAGTGCCTAGCAGCATTCAGCGGTCACCGGCACCAGTGCCACCATCAGACTCATTGTCCTCATCCTCAGGGGGAGCTGATCCCCAGAACCCATGTGTAATCAGTGAAGCAAACAAAACTCCCATCTGCAGCTTTAAAATAATGATAACCGCTGGGTGCAGCGGGTGGTGAGCACCTGTAGTACAATTCCAGCCTAGCACCAGAGCTCTGAAAAGAAAAGCAGAGAGAGAAAAAGTAAGCACAGCTCCTGAAGAGGTTGCAGGACCTGCCAGAGATGCCATCTGCACCCGGACTCCCTGGGTGCCTAGCTCCACACTGCTCCAGCGGGGAGCACGGTGCCCTGGGGACACAGCAGCCTCACCAGGGTGAGAGCTAAGGGCCACACCCCGCCCCCTGCTGGAGTGGCTTCTGGAGAGGCAAGGGCAGAGCCTGCCTGCCACCCTCAGCCACCCAGGACCCCAGGGACAGTGGGAGGTACCAAGAAGATGATGCTGATAAAAGCTGATGCAGATACAGTGGAAGGCCCAGAAAGGCACAGGTGACATTGTGAGCATGTATTAGTGAAGCAGGATGAGGGAGGAGGTGTCATGAGTGCTTGGTGATTCGTGTGTGTGTGTGTGTGTGTGTGTGTGTGTGTGTGTGTGTGTGTCGCACGGTGGGTGTGTACTAGGAGAGAGAGTGAGCACATGTGACACAGACACAGCTGGTGGCCAGAAAGAGACCCAAAGCCAAGGAGACACTCACAGAGGCAAGAAAGGATTGAAGGAGAAAAGAGAAGGGAAGGGGAGAGCTGGGGAAACAGAAAGGACAAGAAGGCGAGAGGGAGGGGAGGCAGGGGAGGGGAGGACGGTCCCCACCACACGGTGCCTCGGAAGCTGAGATGACGTCCCCACGTCACATTTTCAAGTGCCTTTCCCATCGTGCCTGAAAAACTGCAGCTTCTCCTCCTCAGGAATGTGCCGGAATGCTCCGGTTCCTGGGTGCTCACCAGCATCCCCAGTCTCCAGTCCTGGCCAATCCCCAGCCCTTCCTCCTCCTGACTTGACGGCAGCCCCGCTCCCTGAACCCGGTTTCTCCCACCGTGTTGAAGAAGATGTCGTGTGGCCTCAAGGTCTCTGACCCAATATGTCAGGCAGGGTTCCCTGTGCCCTTGGAAGAAAGAAGTCACATACCATCCCCTGGTTGGACAGTCCTGAAAACCAAGGTCCCTTGGGTCCAAGGTCAAGGTCACCTAGTATGGCCCCCCCCATGGTGGAAGGACTTGGAGGTTCCTCTGTGCTGCAAGAACATCTACCCCCTCCGGGGCCTGGCAGACAAGAAGTGATCCCAAATCACAGCTCGTAGTCGAACTGGAAAGAGCACTGATCCCTGGAGAAGTCCAGCCACAGCTCTGCGGCCTGCTATTTCCAGCGCTGTGCTCTTCACTGGGAGCCTTCAAGGCCTGGAGCTGGCGGCTCCACACTTCACCCCGTGAACTTCCTGCCGAGTCAGGCAGGCTGGGTTCTGCCACCGCCCTGTCTTAACTCCAGAAGAAACTTGAGCCAAGCGTGCCGGGGTCAGCACCCTGGTCACATTTGCTGTAGGGGAGGGAGCTTCCGGGTTCTAGTCCCTTCCTACCCAGGACCCCCAGCCCTTAGCAGCACCCGCAGCGCAGGTTTGAGAGTCCCGCCCAGCCCGGCCTCAAGAGACCCACTGCAGCAGGGGCCACCGCACCCTCCAGCGAGGTTTCCCAGTGCTGCAGGCCCTCCTGGAAAAGCCAGTCCCCAGCCTTACTCCAGCTGCGCATGCTGTGACCTGCACCCCGAGGACAGCTGCCTGGGCAGAACACACAAGCCCCGTGCGGCTGAAAGTGACCCAGGCTGCCTGGACTGGTTATCCCCGGCTGTCACACCTTCCACTGTAGCCCTGGCTCCCAGGGGGACAGGACAGCTTCCCGCCCCCCACCTCCCCACCCCCGGTGACCCAGACCTACTGTCACCCGCACCTTTCCCTGAACTGGAAGCAAGTGGGACATGCGTCTTCTCCCACCAGACGTCATCGAGGGCATGAGGGGCCCTCTGCGTTTCTTCCCCCCTTGAGATGTGGCTGGCTGACTGTGCCCTGTCCACACAGACATGCACCTCCTCTCTGTGCCGCCACCTTGGGTGGAAATGGAGGGTGAGTAGCTGGCTTGAAGGAACAAGGATTTCCTCTTACTCGTGAGCACTGAGGGAAAAGCCAGGGGGAGCCAGAGCCTCAGTTTGGCCCAAACAAAGGAGACAAGTGAGAGTTTAATGGCACCTATGAGCCGGTTGGGGGCCAAGGTTTTCAGTGTCACCCACGCAGAGAGTTTTGTGGCACCATGCTGTTTTTCTTGCCTCTCTGTTACCATCTTGAGTTTCCACCTTGTGGTATGATCTTTCGTTTGTTTTGTTTTGAGACAGGGTCTCACTGCGTAGTTCAGATTGGCCCTGAACTCCCTATGTAGCCCAGGCTGGCCCCCAACTCAAAAAGATCCTCCTGCCTGATCCTCTCAAGTGCTGGGATCATAGGTGCCACCTGCCCAGCTTGTGAATTTTTTTTAACTTTTTACTTCTTTAGTACATAATAAGTTTTGTGCTGCTTTTTGAGACAAGGTCTCACTGGCCTTGTTTAGGCTGGCCTTAAACTCACCATGGAGCCTAAGCAATCATCCTGAGTGCGGGGTTGACAGGTGTACACCACTACACCCTGCTTTGCGGTGGGCCAGGACTCCATTCCTCACAGGAAATAACATCTTCTCTTCAAGTTCTCTCTCTTCCCTCATGCCGCGGCGGCCTTCACACGCATCCTTACAAGAGCGACACAGAGGATTTGACACACACCAAAGAGAAGACAGTGTGGCCACAGCCACGGAGGCCAGAAGAGAGGGCTTATCCAGCAGAGCCTCAGCGAGAACATGACCCCTGTCTGTCACCTTGCCTGCAGCTCAGGATACTGATTTTGGACTTCTGGACTCCAGCGTCAGCAGAGAAGAAAATCTCTCCAGGAACCTAATTTAGTGAGTGACTTCATGGCTGCATTTCTAGTTACTCATTACACAACCCTGAGCCAGGCACCGGGCTGGTGCTGAGACACAGCCAGGGCAAGGCAGGCCCTGCCCCTAGGCCCAGTCAGGTGACCCCGGGTCAGTAGAGGCCCAGGAGGAGGGGCAGAGGGTGGTTCCCCCCAGAGAAGCTCCAGTGCAGGCCTTGCGAGAACAGACCTCAGGGTGAGCTCATGACACAGATGAGCCGAAACTTGTTGGACCGGGAGCCTCCCTCGAGTCTGCTGGTCACCACAGGGCCAGTGACCTCATGGCACCGCCTGTGGGGTGCATTCCAGAGCAGACCACCCTGGCATTACCTTGAGCTTGAATCTGCAAAACATCTGCTGATCTTTTGGCCACAGGGCCGACTCTCTGAAGTGCCTGGGGGAGGAGCTGGGCAGGGAGGGAGGAGTAGGAGGCTGGGAGCCGCCTGCAGGGGCTTCCATGTCTCAGAGGCTCAAGGATACCCTTCATTCCACCTCTTCTGACCAAGACATGAAACAACATATGGAAATGCACCTTCAGAAGCCTCAGGTGCTGAGCTGAGGGATGCTTTCGATCACTGGCATTATGCTCTTAACTCTGGAAGCATGAACTCTGCACCGTAAGGTACAAAACCAAATCTTCTAACTGGTGTTCAGTGGCTTCAGCCATGTGTTGGCTGCCCGCCCGCTGCTCCTCCTCCAACCACCCCATGCTTGCAGCTCCAGGGTGGTGCAGTCAAAGGTCAGCACGGACAGAGGTCTGGCGCTGGGAGTCTGGGACTACAATGCGCACAGCCTAACAGTGTGATTTTAGGTGGGGGAAGGGCTGTGCCACAAGTATCAACTTCACCACAAGAAGGACTGAGGGAAAGGCCAGCTGGCAGGCAGCCCACGACCTGCCAAGCCCAACAAAGGCTCTGGACACCAAGGCTCAGGCGAGCTTCGCAGGAGGGCAACACTGAGCTTGTCAGGAAAAGGTGGCACTGCTCATGACATCCCCAGGAGAGCGACTGGGAGTTTCCAGCGTGCTGCTCCATGACACCTTCCCGAGGGAGCAGTTCACTCGATGCTGTAGGCCCTTCCAGGGCCTGGTCCAGCTGGAAGGCAGTGTTACATCTAAGCGAGGGCAGTGTGGGACTGCCTCCACATTCAGTGGGTTCAGAGCCCATTTTTGCCATCGACTCCTTTGACAATCAAGGGACTCCTGCTGAGGGTGATACTCACAATGCAGAGAGCAGTATTCAAAGAAAACCAGTTCTTTCGCCGAAACACTGGTACCAAAATGTGTGCTTCTTTATTGTTTCACTAACAAATTACAGAAGGAAATTTACTATCTGCCACAATTTTGAAATGTCAACAAGCACAACCACTATTTCAAGATATCCTCAGCAACTCTAAGAGAGATCAGTTTGCACGTACTGACCTCCCAGGGGCATATCCCGGGCCCCGCTGCCCACGGAAGGGGACCCTGAGCTTCAGTAAATGTTGTGCTCCCGCTTCATGGAAAGGTCATGAGGCTGCAAGAGTTTAAGCAGTGACACCAGGAACTGGGGTTGCAAGGAATTCAAACCCAGGTCCCTTTGACAGGGGACAGAGACCAACTCACAGGAACTGTCAGAACTGCCACCTACAAACCAGGATGGCCACAGAGGAGCCGCCGGGACTCAGGTTTTGTAGTCCTCGTGCTCGGGCAAAAAGGACTGGACAGAAGGGGAGGAGACATAACTTCCCAAAAGGTCTTGGGCCTCGGGGATGCAGAGTCAGGGTGCTGAGGCCGTGTGGACATTTCTGTCCCAGGAAAGCGCCCAGCACAGACTGACCTGCGCAGTGAAGCACGTTCTGCCTTCTCAAAGGTCACCTAGCTGTGCACACCGAGGACTCCCAGGCGCCCACCAACCTGAGCACCAGCCTCAGCACCACGTCTGTGGACTCTGCATTCTCAAAACAAAAACCCAGTCAGGTTTTTACTTGGAACAGACTCGGGATTCCACAGAGTAGCTACCACAGAAAGGCTTATCCAAGGCCAGGATGGCCTCCAGGTCAAGGTAGGTGGGGAAGGAGGGGTTGTCCAGAGGCAGGACAAACAAACCTTTAAAACGGAACAGGAGCCATGTGGCACCCTCGCCACTGCACCTCACTTCCTCACCCACACAGAATCTGACCCCACATAGCTGACCACGTAGCTACAGCTGATCAGTTACTATTGGCAGGCTGGTCATAAACTATTTCCCATCAAAGCCACCATAAGGAAAAGAGCATGTAGGTTCTTGAAGGAGTGAGGTAAAGCAAGAATAGCTAACATTTATTGAGAGCTTACTTGTCCCAGGCCCTGTTTTAAGCACTTCACATGTATTGAAAGTACTTAGGAAGCTGAGGCAGGAGGATCGGGAGTTTGAGGCCAGCCTGACCTATACGGTGAGACTCTGTCTCAAAAAACAAACAACAACAACAACAACAAAAAATCAAATTTTTTTCCTTGAGTGCAGCAATCCTATAATATTGATATTATTATTGGCCTCATTTTCCACATGAAAAACCTGTGACACAAATAGCTTAAGTCTCTTATTCAAAGTCGCCCAGTGACTGAGGGATGGTTAGGATTTAAACCCAGGTACTCTGATGGGGACGAAGGTGGCTGTGTATCTGCTCGGCAGATGTCAGCACACATGGCTTACAGCTCCACAAGCCGTGAGCTGCAGTTGTAGTGAAGGTTCCCTCTCTGTGTACCGCGTCTCCCACCACCTCCAGAAGCGGCTCACCTGCAGGCACGCGCTGGCCCATGCCACCCGGATTGGTGGCACTGCCAGCGCTGGACCTTCCTGCCCTCCTCACCTTGTGATGCCCTGCAGCCCTGTGTAGCCATGCCCCAGCTGCTTACCCAATTACAGATCCTGTGCTGCCTCAACTGGCCCTGCCAGCCCTGGAAAGTCCCCAGAACCCAGGTCTTCTGTCACCTTGAGGCGCTGAGGAGAGCGGAGGCAGAGGGGCTGGCTGTACCTGACCAAGGTCCTGATGGCCGCGAGTCCAGTCTCCCAGGCAGTGCATCCAGGTGCAGACCATCACGTACAGATCACGTCTTCTCTCCTCACAGACAGAGCAAAGGGAGCAGGGCGACAGCACTGCTCCCCAGAAAAGCCCGCACCCACCTCTCAGAGGCAGGACCAGGTGTGCCAGCCAAGCAGGACCCACTCACCCCAGTGTCCCCAGTTCCTCATGTTCGGAGACCACAGGCCAAAGCAGCAGCAGGTGACCATGGCAGAGCGGGGGGGACCTGTTGGTGTTTCCCCCAGACCCCACATGGCCTCCTCCCCACTGCAAGTCCAGAGGAACAGCAGGGTCCCTGCAGCAGGCACCAGGAAGGCCACTGTGTGAAATCAGTTCTAGTCACCACTCTGACCAACGTGGGCACCCTGGGCACCTGGGCTACAGGGAGTCAGCAGGAGTAAGTCCGGCCCTTCAGAGCCCTCTGGCGCTTTCCATAAACTTTGTGTGTACTGTGCAGGATATAATATCCTTTTGGGTTTGTTCTTCGATGAAGTCTGACAGGCAAATGGCTATGTCCGTTTAGTAGGAAGGAAACAAGTTCTGGAAGACAGGGTGACAAGCCACCGTCACACAACAAGGAACATGGACGAAAGACCCCCAAATCCGGGCCTGCATGAGATGTCCTGCTCTCCCCACAGCACCAGGCCGGCTCTCCACAGCGCCGACACCTCCCAGTAGCCCATTTGTCCACAAGAGGCTCCTGGTGTCCCTGGAAGCAGAAGCAGAATGTGAACTGGATCTCTAGGGTCTCTCCCGCACCCCCAGTGGGTTGCCTGGCTTCTGTGTACCCTGCCCAGCTTTCTTTCATGCTGCCCACTCACCCTCCTGGTAGTAACTGCTAGAGCCCACGAGTCAGGCCATCAGACACTCACCCGCATTGGGTCAGTGCACACCTACCACAAGCATGGCAGAGAATGGCACGAACGACAGGGTCTGGCCGTCCTGTCACGCTTGGGATTATAAATGTATAATACTCTGCACTTATCTCTAGCTTTTTGGTAGAGAAAGCATTCCACAAATAGGTCAGGCTGAGACTGACTCAGACAGAAGCCATTCACGTCGGCTCATGTCAAGGCCAGCCAGGTGGAGAGAGGTGTTCACACTGACCTGTTCGCTGTGGTCAGCTTGGTGCTCATCACCTGGGAGTTGGGCAAGAGCCCTGCTGTGGGACATTTTTCATGCAAGCTGCCCAGAAGACTCCAGGCACATTTTGCCTTTGCTGTGGTGCCTTCTGCCCTGTCCTCCTCACACTTCCCCACAGTGTCAGGCCCTCTTCCTGGCACAGAAGGAAGCAAGCTGGTACAACTGTGGCGTCATCTTCCCAGGAACTACAGGTCCACTTGAGCAGAGGAAAGAGGAACTGGGGAGAGTTTGTCACCGGTTCTGACCACGTGGAACCTGTTCCCACATTACAGTACGTCCTCTGCTTTCAGCCCAATGCTGCTTTCAGACTTATCCTTGGGACCGATCTGGGACACCATCTTGGAAAGACCCCAAAACATTTCGGTCACGTTGACCAATGACCCTTCATTTTAGATATTATTCAAGGCCATTCTTAACAAAAACTTAAAACCATCACCCAGTTCAAAGTTGATTTTCTCTCTCTCTCTCCTCATCTCTCACCCCATCTCCTACCCCTTTCTACCCTCCTGTCTGACCAGGGTGCCAAGACCCGCTGTGGCGAGAGTCACGTGCTGTCTCTTCCTTCCCGCAGTTCTCTTCCTCCTCACACGCACCAGCAGTTCTGGGCTCTCCCAGCTGGGCAGGGAAGAGGGACAGAAAGTAAAGGGTACGAGTATCCTGGTAATAAGCTAATGGCTTTTTCTATCCCTGACCCGCTTAGAGTCACCAGATTTAGCCAGTAGAAAAGGGGATGCCCAGATAAATTCCTTCCTTCCCTTTTTTCTTTCAGTACTAAACAGAGGCTCTACCATTCAGGTACATGCCCAGCCTTCTCAGTTAAATTTGAATGTAAAGGA
Organism: Petromus typicus; assembly: GCA_004026965.1. NCBI lineage: Eukaryota > Metazoa > Chordata > Mammalia > Rodentia > Petromuridae > Petromus > Petromus typicus. The sequence continues at coordinate 42,653 of PVIR01007066.1, forward strand.
AACAATGAATAGTGTATTAGTCTCATACACTATCTGATGATGTACAATATCTGAGCGTCTGATGTCTTATCTGGCAAAGCTCTGGCATCTGAGGCCCCTGGATCTTGGAAGGCAGATTCATTTCCTACAGCTGCCGGGACAAATTGCCTCCAAGTCAGGAGCCTCCAAGGACTGTTTTCCCACAGCTCTGGAGGTTAGAAGTCTAAGCAGGCTGGCAGGGCTGCACTCCCTCCGGAGGCCCCGAGGAAGAGCCCTCTTCCCGGGCTTTTCCAGCCACCTCAGTCCTGGGCCCTGCGCCTGCCCTCTGTCCTCACAGCCAGCAGCACAGCACCCTGTGTCCTCGCTGCTTCGGTTTCCATCTTCATAGTGTCTCTCTAATAACCACCCTGTGATCACCTGGATAATCCAGGGTAATTTCCTGATCTCCTAAAGCACATCCACCAAACCCCCTTTTCCAGGGAAAACGACACTTCCTCAGGTTCCAGGGATTAGGACGTAGATGTCTTTGGAAAACTGTTATTCAGCAGTAGTCTAAGACAGCCTCCTTTGCTGTCCCCAGAGGAGCCTTTCGTGAGGAATGGGAAGCCATCTTGCCGAGGATCCCCACCCTGACCCAGACAACATGGATGAGCCGGTCAGCTAACTTCCTACAGCTCCTCAGCCCCCTCAAATAGCCCACCCCCCAGAGGAGCTTTCTGCTGGGTTCTCGGCTCCTCAGTAGGCAGAAATATTGGGCTGGGGACTTTCAGACCCTCAAGCCACATTGCTCTGGTCCCGAAGAACACATCCTGGTTCTGGCTCAGCAGTTGGGGAAATGCATGTCATCCCCGGGAACAATTTAATGCTCAGATCCTGGAGGTTCCCACACATTCTTTCTCATTGGAGAAACCCTCCATTATCCAAGCAACCTTTAGTCTTTTCTCAGATCTAGTCTGAGGGTCAGGTCACGTGCCAAGACGGGAACTCGCAGGGCCAGTTTGGACACTTCTTGGCACTTCTCTGAGGTGTGTGTCTCATGTGTGTGTGTGTGTGTGTGTGTGTATGGGTATGTGCGCTTATGCTGTGGGGAAGGCATGACAAAGGCGATCACCTATTGTTCTAAGCTCTGAGTACCAGCCAGACAACTGGAAAGTCTTGCCTCTTCTCCTAGACAAAGAAAAAAGTGATCAGAAAATGAGTTCACAAGACAGTTCCCACTTGTGACTGACTCTGCAGGTCTCATGTTCAATGGGGAGAGGACAGTGGTGGACTCGAGTGGGAGAATCACTGCTGAGAGCATTCTGTGCTGGTGACGAGCCGCCCGGGAGCCACGGTCCAGCCCTGACACTCGCACCGGCCCGGCCTCCATGGCCCAGCACCAGCAGCTGCAGGAGGAGCTGGGCCCCAACACACGAAGAGCTGTTGATGCTTCTGGGAAGCAGCTGGAGTGGTGGCCGAGGGCCCGGGCATGGCTTGTGTGCCCACTTCGTGTTTTCAGGCTGCTAACCTCCATCGACCCAGTGACTGACAAACAGCACAGAACTATTTCCTACGGTTCTGGAGGACCAGAAGCCCAAGATGAGATGCAGGCAGGTTCTATCTGATGGGTGCTGATCTCTGGCCCATAGCTGGAGGCTTCCTGCTGTGATTTCACATTCAGGGGGTGCGGGGGTCCCTGGAGCCTCTTTTCCACCCACCCCAGTCCCTAGGACTGTGTCCCCGCGCTCTGACCACCTCAGGAGTTCGACGTTCAGATTTCGGTGGGGTGACACAGACTTTCCAACCCCAGCACCCCCTGAATGTGGCTGCATCAGATGAAGGCTGAGGAGGCCTCCTGACCAGAGAGCGTGTCGCGGTCACAGAGCATCAGCACTGCGGCGCAGAGAGCAGAGCCGGGCTTGGAACCAGCCGCTGCAGAGCTGGCCGTGGTGGGAACCTGGATCCTCACTTACAAGCTGTGTGACTGTGGGGAGCTGCTCAGCTTCTGGGAGTCCATCTCCGGAAACTGATAACACTATGGTGTGGATTAAAGGACGCGGTGTTTACAGAGCACCTGGGATCTTACTGCACCCCTGAACCGTCATTTCCTTTCTTTCCGCTTCTGAGAAGAATGTCAGCATTTGGAGCAGCTTGCCGGTGTCTGTGGTTCTGAGACAGGGAGGAGCGGTTAGCAGCTGGTCCCCACATCGCACGGCTGTCGTGGCCCAGGACTGAGGACAAACCCATCATTAACCTAATCGCCGGCCTCTCCCAGCCGTAGCAAGACTCCTCGATCTCGTCTTTCGGGTGCCTCAGCTGCTGATGTTCTGCAGGGACAGCTTTTCAGCTTGTAGAGATCAGGTGACTCTGAGGTGCTCCTGTGAGGTCATCCACCCCTCGTTGCTCCACACACGCACGCACATGCACACACCTGTCACACACGTGACCTTCCTGGAGCCCAGGGAGGGGGAGGTGAGCAGCAGCCTGTCACTCACCCCAGGACATCTGCGCAGTGCACAGCATCATGGGAATCTTGCTCACCCAAGGGAAGCCAAGTCAACCCAGCTCACAGCAGCCTTCCCTTTGCTCACCACTCTAGGCTCTTCCAGAGCACCTTTCGTGATGTCTCAGCAGCCCCCCAAGGAGGTGCCCACACCAGCACTTGGCCCAGGCCTGTGCCACGGAGCCTGTTTTCCTCACTCGGCAAGCACGGCTCAGTCATCTACCTGCAAAGTGCTGACCTGATAGGAGTTGGCGGAAACCTTCCAGCTCAGTACTCTGTGCCCAGGGCTCTGCCAGCTCCTTACCCTGCACCCTGAGCACCCCAGGAGGGCAGGAAGAGAGTCCACTACACCTATCCACTTGCTTCCATTGGCCCAATTTGAGTGATGTGATGGCTTTATCACAGCCAGGGGCTGAGGCTCTCCCAGCTTCTGCAGGCTGCAAGATGAGGGAGGATTTGCATGGACACTGCAAGCTCAAAAGTCCCCCTCACTACTTAGGGACTCAGCAGACACAGCACCCAAGGGAATGTGAAGTTGGGGACCAGAGCTGCCATCTTCATTGTCCCCTGAAGCCCTGAAAGGCATTTCCAGGGGGAGGTACAGGCTCCTGCCTTCAGCAGAGCCGGAACTCAGAGCAGCTCCTTGCTGGAGACAGGTGTGAGCAGGGCCGAGTGGGGCATGAGGAGGGGAGGCGGCCGTGCAAGCCTGGCAGTGCTTACCCTGGATTCTCCCTCAGAGTATCACGCAGCGCTTCCCTGACTCACTCACCCTTCCTGGAGACCGGAAGGGTAGCAAATAGCACAATGAACACGTGAAAAGATCGAGTGCTGTCTCCCTGATGTTTCCAGTTTGAAATGAGGTCCGAAAGCTGAGGGTCTGCCATGACACCAGTCCTGGAACATCTCGACTCCTTTCAGGCCACTTCATACCTGAAGCCCAAGCCGGAAAGGTCTGTCAACATCTGCTCCTCTGCCTCTGTGCCCCTCTGTGCCTGCCCCGCAAGCTGGTGTTGGCTGAGTGAATTCCTGGGAGTAAAGGTGATCCTCGCAGTGAACTGGGAAGAGGTCAGGGTTACACACTCACACTCAAGGTAAGGAGGAAAGGGAACGTTTGTCAGGAGCAGGAGTGCCAGGATTAGCATGGACAAGTACAAGATTTCCAGTCAAATTTGGATTTCAGAAAAGCAGCAAATAATTTGTCTTATATAAGAATGTCTTCCAGCTATTTGGAAGAGAATTGTATTTACAAATTCCTGCTGTTTGGGAGGCTGAGGCAGGAGGATTACAAATTCAAGGCCAGCCTGGGCAACTTAGAGAGCCTGTTTTAAGATGCTTTAATACTTTAAAATGGCTAGGGGAATATAGCTCAGTGGTAGAATACTTGCCCAGAATGTCCAAGGCCATGAGTTCAGTCCCCAACACCTCAAAACACAAATATTAAAAATTTCTCATTGTTTATCTGAAATTCACACTTAGTTGGGGGTCCAGTACTGTTTGGCAAGCTAGTCGGGGACCTAACATACATCAGGTGTCACTTGCATTCTTTCATGTCACCTCATCCAGCCCTGGGAGAGCAAATGATAAGTTATATTCACCTCGTACAGACGAGGAGAAAGGGGCCTTACGGGGAAGCCTCGTGTGCCAACTGTGACACTGTTCAGAAAACCTGAGTGGAGCTGGAATGTGGTGCTGCTTCCTCTCCCCCCTCTTCAGTAGACCGGGGCTCCAGGACCCAGGAAGGCTGGGCTTGGCCGCCACAGTGGGGGGTGGGGCACAGAAGCACATCACTGAGGCCGGAGAAGGAGCGGCCTTGGGAGTGGGACAGCCCCAGACCTGCTCACAGTGAATGCCTGGACCTCGGGGCCCAGGGTAACATGTACAACACCTGGGCGCCAACCCACAAAATCACCTCAGCACAACAATGGGCTGCAATAACTGCAATACGTCTCAGGCCCCGGACATTGTGATAAATCAGTTTGTGTTTTTGGCTGTTTGTTTTGTTTGGTGTTTTTGAGATAGAGTCTCACTTTATAGTTTAGGCTGGCCTTGAACTCACTATGTAGCCCAGGCAGGCCTCGAACTCACAGTGATCCTCCTGCCTCAGCCTCATGAGTGCTGGGATTATAAATGTGCACTACCATGCCCAGTTTAAAGGAAAATAAGAAAATAATTTATTCTGAGTCAAATTTGAGTGAAATAGGCCTAGGATTACAAACTCAAATTGCTTTTTAAAAAACAAATGCTATTAGTATATGTTTGCAGTGATTACATTCAGCTTGAGGTAATTATTCATTTTCTATCCACTGTTTCTTCACTACCACAACAAAACAATAATTTTATTACAATTACTTGTGGCCACAGGCCTTTCCTGGAACTTTATGTTATTATTTTACTCAACACAAACAACACTCCTTATCAAGTGTGCGTCATTATCAGCGTTTTGGATGAGGACGAGACACATTAAGAAGTGTTCTCCAGATCACACGGCTGTCAGGTATTAGAGCGGAATCTGCTTTATTCCAAGGTCTACACGCTTCCTGCTGCTCCACGGGGTTCCGGGGCGGCCTGCAGAGGCCCATGGGGCTCCTGTGTGGCAGCTCCTCCCTGCAGAAGACGAGCCAGTTCCAGCCCAGTCTCCCTGCCCTTCACCCCGAGATCAGTGTCAGAATATTTGTCACTTCCGCTTGGGACCAATCCATCCAGGCAGGCTGAGCCCCACCGCGCCCCTGGTTATAAATTCCCACCAGGACTGCCCTTGTTTCCCAAGAGTGCTGACTCCTTCCTGGTCCGCACCAGGGGTGCTGAGCCGGTCTGGGGTCTGGGCTCTGGCGCTCGCCTTTCGGCTGAGGCGGTTTTCCAGCCCTCACCTCTCTCTCCACCTGGACAACAGGGCTTCAGTCATTCCATTCATTCTGCAGGACTGTTTGGTGAAACTACACAAACGAGAAAGAATAAGAATAAATAAATTTAAAGGAGAAAATTTTTCATGAAGTCTTCGTTTTAGCATTTATTAAAGTAAAATTGCATGTATGCGCCAGTCATAGCCAGACGTGTTAGTAAAGTGGAATGAAGTGCTCAGAAATGTGTCTTATACAAGGAACTTGACATATGATAAAAGATACCTCTTGAATCAGAGGTGAAATGATGAATTATTTAACAAATGGTTATAAGGAAATGGGAACTTGGAGAAATACGAATTTAAAATGCCGTATCACCACACACTGAAAAACACAAGAACTGAGTGTTTGTATGTTTTCACACCTGCACACTCTCCTGAACACCATTATTTCCAAAAGTAGTTCTTTTGTTGTTGTTGTTTGGTTTTTGTTTTGGTTTGGTTTGGTTTTTTGTTTGTCTGGGTTTTTTTGAGACAGGGTCTCACTTTGTAGTTCAGGCTAGTCCTGAGCTCAGCCTCCAACTCACATCACAGCAATCCTCCTGCCTCTGCCTCCCGAGTGCTGGGATTACGGCGTGAGCCACCACGCCCGGCACTGTGGTATGTGGTACTGGTTGCTGCTGGGCGTGAGTCTCCATGCCCAGTATTATATGTGGTTACCGGGGATCAAACCCGGGCCCTTGAGTTTACAAGACAGGTGCCAGAACCACTGAGCTAACTCCCTGGCCCAAAAGTTGTTTGTTTTTTTTTTTTTTCTTTTTGTATAATTCACTGGGCAGGAAAATATAACCTCATCAAATGAAAATAATTTTGTCGCCTCTCTAATATTTATCTTGTTTAATAATCTTACTCCTTATATTAACTAGTGCTTTTAGAAAATGGAGATGTTTGTCTTTTTTAAAATTTAATATGATTCATGTTATGGGTTTTCATATGATTTTTCAGTTTGAAGATTATCATGAGGTTTTCATATAAGGTTAATTATATGAATAGACTTCCTAATGTTTTTTCTGTCTCTGCATTCTCAGAATTTAACCTTGTTACAGTACATTCTTAAAGTACACTGCTCATTTTACTTATTTATACATTTTTTTTAAGTATGTTGCTAGATTCTATTGTTTCTTTTCTTCATATTTCTTCCTTTTTTTTTGGTACTGGGGATTGAACCCAGGGCCAAAACACTGAGCTGTGTTTTATAAATTGTTTTATTTCAGGGTTTTGCTAAGTCACAGAGTTGTCCAAGCTGGGCTGGAACCTGCAATCCTCCTGTCTCAGCCTCCTAAGAGTGCTGGGATTACAGGAGTGCACAAACATATCTAGCTTCCCTTAATTTTTTTATAATAACTAGGTGTTATTTGTATAGTAAATTATTTTAAGTACATACCATTAGAGGGGTTGATAAAGACATATTGACAGTGCTCACTGGGAAAGGAAAATGGACACGAGCTCTGCACTCTTATCGCCTCCTGAGTCTTTTCAGACCTCAGCACTTTCTCCTTGTGCTCCATGCCCCAGCTCTGATAACTTAAAACTAAAAATATCTGTGTACAGAAAAGTTACTTCTGCCTATGCTTAAACTCAAGACTTCTCAAGCATAAAAAGCCAACACAAACTCATCACAGAATACACTGAACAGAAAATCCAATGGCTATTAGTTCTGAACAATCTATTTTGCAAACTAGAGTCAGACATAAACTTTGTTATTAGGAAAGCAGGCAATGTGCATGTGGATCTCAGCACAACTAGACAGTTCCCTTCTATGGAGAATCTCTGTCGGGCAGGGAGGGGGACAAGAAGGATGTAAAACAGTCACAGCCATGCATGGCACACCTGGGCCTGACCCACACACCCACATGGGTATGGACATCTCTCTCCCAAAGTTTCTGAAGCACAGCACACATTTGGCTTCCTTGAGATATTTCCTTTTTAAATTGTTGGGCTCTGAGTCATTAAAAAAAAAAAAAGCAACTTTTTTTGTATTTCTTTTATCCAGGTGATCTTTGGCCCTCAGCAGAAGGCAGGGCAAGGCTTGGCCTGGGAGGTGTCCAGACTCGTGAGGATGTTTATCAGCCCCAGTGGGACTGCACCACTGCTTTAAAAAGAAAAAGTGGCCATTCAGCAAAAGAATCCCTTCTTCTTGCCATCTATCTCTTAAGGGTGTCAAAACTTGTCAACTTTTTGCTGTTGGGTCAGCTACAAAGACACAGCATGTGCCTGGCATGGGGGTACACACTTGTAATCGCAGCACTCAGGAGGCTGGGGCAAGGAGCTGGGGCTGAGAGTTCAAGGGCAGCCTGGGCTATAGTGACACCCTGTGTCTCTTCCCCTTCCCCCCCCAAAAAGAAGAAAAGATATAACACAATTTTTTTCCTTCCAAAGAACTTACAATCTAAAGGAAAGACAGGCTTTGAAAAATAATTGCACTGATATAGGATCCATAGAAAGATTTGGGAAAGGTAGAAGGTTCCCTGCCCAGCAGTTTTGCAGAGGAGCCAGTGCCCAAACTAGAAGGACACACCAAAGCTGCCAAACCAGGAAGACTGGGAAGAAGCCAGGCCCCACCCCCTTCAAGAAAGGCAACCACCGTAAGTCCTTAAATTTGAGATACCTGCAGCCTAAGACTCACCATGAGTTCCTCGGTAATATAGCCCAGCACTGGCACAACCCTGAAAATGAGACTCCTTACATTTGCATTCCAAGCCCCTCAGTCCCTTACACTAGTCCTGACCTGGTTTAAATTGCATGTTCTTCGAAGAGACTTCACATATCTAAAATATTTTTATGTTCATACTAAAAGTGAGAGGAAGGTATCCAGACTTTCCTTGATCTATAAGTCCAGGCCTGACTCGTATTTAGCCCCTGGAGACCCTCAGGAATACTACCGGCCATTTGCAGCTACACAAAGCAGCCACAGCAGCACAGCTCTGACAGCTAGGACTTGCACACTGACCTCTACAACACTTTTCAAGACCTGGGGAGGAAACCTAGGTTGGCCTCTGTTTTGCATTTCCTCTGGAAAGTTTCTTCTTTCTTTTGAATTCAAAGAAGTTCCTTCTTGGGCCGTGGAGTTAGCTCAGTGGTTCTGGCGCCTGTCTTGCAAGAGTAAGGGCCCAGGTTCGATCCCCCGGCAACCACATACAGTACTGGGTATGGAGACTCACACTCAGCAGCAATCACCACCACGTACCACAGTGCCGGGCGTGGTGGCTCATGCCTGTAATCCCAGCACTCAGGAGGCAGAGGCAGGAGGATTGCTGTGATGTGAGTTTGAGGCTGAGCTCAGAGCCAGCCTGAACTACAAAGCGAGACCCTGTCTCAAAAAACCTAAAAAAAAAAAGTTCCTTCTTGTCCTCAATGCCACGTGATGGCAATAACATGACTTCTGAAGCTTCTGACAAACTACCCAAACTTTCCAAATTCTGCCATTTCCAGGAGCTATTCTGAGATTTGGCCACTTGTACTGCAGCCCATTCCACCGTGTGACACTCGCAAGCCGATTTCTGAAATATCATGCTGATGCCACGCCATCACATGACCTTTCTGAAGACATTAAGTAGTAATTAAGATTCCAAATTTAAGTACAAGTTAATAATGCAATGTGTCATCTAAGCATAGGACTCCGAGAGGGGTGGGTGAAGCAGACACGCCAAGCCACATCTTCCTGCAAGCAGAGGCGAGACACCCCTGACATACCGCCCTGCGGGCAAGTTCCTGTCCTCAAGAGCAAAAGGCCCAGCCCGGAGCTGACAAACCAACTACAGCTAAGTATGCTTCCATGTGGCCTGTGAGCCAGCGGCAATTCTACTTTTTCAGATGGCTGAATAAAATTTAGAGAGAATATTTGTGAAACTCAAAGGTCAGTGTCTAAAGTTGTATTGAGACACACGATACCATCCAATTTTAGAAATATTAAAATATGATAAACTATGATGTCTTCACGTGGAATCAGAAGTAACTGTTCTGCTCCCCATGGTTAGACAGAAGGGACAGGCAGAGACCGGCAGGAGCTAAGGAGAGGCAAAGGTCAGGAAGAGTTTACTTGCTGACATTTGTCTTAAATGTTTAACATGGAGACAGTGTGTTTATACAAGAGTCAGAGTCAGGACAGAAGAGGCCTGGGACAGTTTACACTTGAGGGAGCCAAGACTGTAAGGAGGTGACCTGTCTCCAGCAAACTCGTGAGCCCCCATTTTATAGATGAAGGAACAAAGGTCTGAACAAGGCCAAATAACCCACACAAGTTCACGTGGCTCATAACTGGCTGAACCAACTCTTGGGTCCAGGCCAGCGTGACTCCAAGCCATGCTCCTACCTGCCCAAGTTCCTAGTTCCCAGGCAGATCAACACAGCATCTTAGTTGGGATTCCCCAGAGGAAGCTAGGACTATACACGCAAGAGGGGATTAGTGAGATTGACTTCCAGGGTCAGAGGATGGAGGCAACTAGTAAGTGTTCAGCCCAAGAAGCTGGGGGCCTCAGAATGAGACAGGCCAAGAGCGTAGCCCCAGAGTGAGGCTGAAGGCCTGAAAGCTCGCTGGGAGTCGCTGGTGTGAGTCGGCATCGAAGGCCTGAGGAAGCTGGACTCTGTCTATAGGCAATGGCTGCGGCAAGAAACACACCTGCTGGAGCTGAGCTCACACGCACATGTGCGTCCCCTTCCCTCGCGTAGTTCACTGACGCATATGCCAATCATCTCTGAACCACCATGGCAGAAACACCTGAAGTGTACCTTACTGATTCTCTGGGAATCTCTCTCTGTGGTCTAATCGACAACCAAGATTCACTATTGCTCACAGAGCGCTTACGTTCCCACAAGGTAGTGTCGGAGTCGCAGTCCTGCTGTTCCTAGTCAAAGCTCTGTACACGATCCTGGTTCCCTGTTAAAAGCCATATTCCCAATTTCTGTGTGTGACTTTGTGCTGATTTTTACAGAGAGGCTTTAAATTTTTTCCTGTGGAAATTTATCTGAAAAAGTCAGATGATATCAACTATCCTCTCATCATTTCTATAAAATGTACAAAAACTCAGAATTTTAAGACCAATGGTATACCTCTCATGTAATAAAAGCAAAACTAAGGCAGAGTGAAACTCGGAGAGTTGGCTCGTATTTGTGGGTATATTTAAGAACCTCCCCGAAAGGCCAAACGAACAAAGAGAAATGGGGACTCCGGGTCGTGTGACCTTCTGCACTGTAGCCTCCTGAGCCACTATGGTGGCCGGTGAGCCCTGGATACAACAACCAATAAAGCCGCAGCGGGGTGGCTGTGGCCTGCTTCTCCCCCGAGGATGGTGTTTGATTCCCAGCCGTCCAGCTGGCTGGTGGTGGCCGGTGGCAGCTTGAGTCTCAAGGAAGGGACTCTCTGTCTGGGGTTCCACTTCCTCCTCCCCACCGCAAGGCCCTCTGCCAAGCGAATGTTGTCTGTGAATGTCTCCACCCACAACTTGCAAAGAAATCCGGGTGTCTGGAATGACCGGCCAAAGCTGGAGTGACCGTTTGTTCACTTGGCAGATAACAGGGGAAGGAGCAGGACGCCCACTGGCCATGACATGACACACACTAAGTCGCGATGGGAGAGAGGAAGCAGCGCGCGATGGGGACAGATCTTGTGATAACGAGCTCAAAAAGAAAACAAGTCCTTCCTCACATGGTGTCTCGCACGTCCAGCGAATGCCGTGACTGCTTTGCAAAGGGAAGTTGGCGCGAGATGCTGGAAGAGCGCGTCTGGCCCCTGCAAGGCCCGGTCGCGGGAGCCAGGGGTGCGGCTGGGCCATGCGGATGGCATGTGGACCTACATTTGCCCCTTTCTCTCGCTAAGCAGGGGTCAGCGGACAAGCGGGGCTTCAGGGAGGCCACGGGGAAGCCACAGCAGGGGCAGAAACGACAGGAGGCGATTCTGACTTAGTGTTTCCAGGTGTGCTCCGCCCCCACGTGTGAGGGCTGAGCGGTTTGGCAGCACTCCAGCACAGCCCTAGAACGGTATTTGCATAAATAAAGTTGGACTAGCCCACTGCAGAAAATATATCCTGAGTTTCTAGAGAAAGAATATGCAATTTTAACTTCTTTTAGGCAGTAAAGCCTCCTGGAGAGGAAGCTCCACACACAGGCCTCCCATCATTTCCTACAGGTTCTGCGGCTGCAATGGCCAAGGCAGGGGCCCAGAGACATCCGTGCAGCCTGTCTGTACATTGGCTTGCGGGTGCGAGATCCTGGCCCACCGGAGGAGTCAAATCAGTCTCAGCAGGCAACCCTGGGCACCGAGTAGTTTTTATACAACCTTCCCCGCCCCCACACACCCAAGCTATTCAGCAGGAGCTACCTAAAAGCTGGAGGGCAGAGGGGCTTTTGCAGCCTGGAGCACCCACAAAAGCCACTGAGTACAATATTCAGATACAAAGTTTGCCTCAGCATCCCTGAGCCACACCCAACCCATGAAGGAATGTGGCTGGCTTTACCTGCTTTCTCTCCCTCCCCATACTGCTGCACAGGCCCTTGGGAAGCAAATGCTTCCTACTGGAACCGTCTGTCAAGGTCTGCACCTTTTACCAGTCTAACCCTCCCTCAGAGGAACCTGACTCGGGGGAGATTAACACAGGAGCAAACAATGGGCCAACTGAGTCACGCTGGGTAGACCCAGGCAGGACTAACCCAGGGTCCTGGAGCTGCTCTGGTGCCTCAATCCTGGAAGTTCAGCCCTTCCTTCAAGTCTGAGCTGGCAAGGAAACAAAAGAGCCCTCTTGGCTTTCATTAGCCAGCATTAGCTTCTCTTATTTGCAGTCAAAGAACTCTAACTTACTGATCCAAGAAGATTAAATTCTGCCTGGGGAATATCCTCAAACCTCGGTGGCTTAAAACAAGAAGACTGGTTTCTTGCTGTGGTAGCCCCCCACTTTCCACAGAGACCAAGCTGTCCGGCCCCCACTGGAGGGTCTCCCAGGCATGGAACAGCACCAATCACTGTGCAGGAAGAAGGAGCCCAGGGAGGTGCTGGGGAGTCTCATTACACCCTTTAAAAGCTCTGGCCCCAGAGTACCTTCCCAGTCATCAGCCAGAACCCAGCGGTGTCCCATAGTCCTCCCCACTGCGAAGCGCAGCCCCACAGTGCGGCATTTGTACCATAGCACAACTAGTCCTCAGCTACACTAGGAAACAACTCTACTAGTATACTGAGGACAATCAGCTACAGTATAGTCTCAGGAAGACTTTGCCGGAGAGCTAGAAACCTGACCACTATTCAAAACTGTTCCTACAGGAAAAAGAGTGCCAAGCTCCAAGCTGCTGACTTACAAAATAAGTTGGAACACAATCTGTTAGTTAGTTCATATCCTTCAGATATTATTTTGGAAACACAGCCCCAGAATTTACTGGATTGAAGTATTCATCCATAGCCATGAGAACCAGGGCCAGTGACATGTTTTGCACATTCCAGTGTTAGAGTCTCATGTTCAAAAAGTAGGAGAGAAAAGCAATTAAGCACTGGGGATGGTAGCCCAGGGGTACAGTGTTTATCTAGCAAAAAAAGCTATTAAAAGCACACTAAAACATAAAGCCTTTTTCTTCCAATTCTCTGTCTCTGTCTCTCCCCCCTCAGTTTGTCATGGTATTTTTTATAACCACTAAATAAGCTGATCTCAATAAAGGGAAAGTGCAATTTAAACGTTGTTAGCTAGAGTTTTAGTCTTCATTTTTAAGTTGTATAATACTAGCTTCAAATATACATATATTTTTTTTTTCTTTTTTTGAGACCTATTCTCCCTTTGTAGTTCAGGCTGGCCCTGAACTTACTGTGTAGCCCAGGCCACCCTCGAACTCACAGCAATCCTCCTGCCTCTGCCTCCTGAGTGCTGGGATTACAGGTGTGAGCCACCATGTCCAGCTGTCCTATTTTGTTTTTATTTTTATCATTCAGGGAATTAAAGACTTTACACTTTGCTACATGCCCAGCCCACTTTTAGGGTCTTGCTAAGTTGCCCAGTTTGGGTTGAAAATTGTGACTTTCCTCAGTCCTTCAGATGACAGAAACTGCTGGGATCACAGCCCTGTGCCAGCAGCACTGAACCCAGCCCAGGACCTCTGCTTACACAACACACTCCCAAGAGGACAATCACACCTCCTCACCCTCAGCCTTCCACAAAATCAACCCATTTCTTAGCTAACAACTTGAAGAATGGGGAAAAATGAGAATCAAAATGTGTCATGTACAGATATAATCTCTCAATGTTGAATGTGATAATAATATATATCATAACGTGATCATAAAAGGTACCAGTAAAATCAGTTTTTAAAAACAACTTGTAGTACACTGTACTAAGAGGTAGAAAGAGGGCTCGAGCATGGGGATGCCATTATTCATTCATGCTGCAGGTATTTATTGAGCACCTACCATGTGCCGCATGCTGTTTGAGGTGCTGGAGATAAAGCAGTAAACAAAAGCCCTGGTCTTGTAAAGTTTACTTTCTGCTATGACAGAGAAATAGAGAGTAAATAAAACATATAATAAAATATATAGCACGGAAGATGGTACTAAGTGCCATGAACTAAAAATAAAGGAGGGAAGGAGTAGGAAAGATTGGAGGGGTGGGGGGTTCAGCTTTAGACATACTCATGTTCTCAGTTGAGAGAATGAGAGAGAATGCTGTGGAGAGCCCTGGCGGAAACCGGAAGTTGCTGGTGGTCAGAGGACGGAATCCCGAGCCGGGACCACGAGCTGCCCGGGCCTCCTCGCCTTTGGCTGAGCTGCTCGCCTTGGTGCGCTGTGAAGTGAGTTTCACTAAATCTAAGAGTTGAACAAATTCTAGGTTCTCACAGCCACACCTACGGCAAACTTTCAGTCAAAGCTTCCACCTCAGTGGTCAAGTTAGCCAGCTGATGAGACACTGTAACTTTGCCCAAAAGGGACCTGAGTTTGAAGCTGTGACGTCCACACCACCATCTTGTAAGCCAAATATCCAATCTGCCTACGTGGAAGATGAGGGCAAAGATGACTTCCGCTGCCAGGACTCCATTCTGCCCAGCTCCACGCACAAAACACTGCACAGAGGAGTCTTTTTAAACAGCCTTAGAATCAGTCAGTCCACTCTCCAAGAAAAGTGCTTATTAATTTCTGTTCACATTTGAAAATGAGATTATAATACATTTCTTGACAAATACTCAACAAGTATGAAGATACAAATGTCTAAAAACAATTGTAGTTTCTTCTTTATTCATTGCTTTCATAATGTTTTCCTCCCTCTTCTAGTAAATCAGTAGACAAAGTTTGCCAGAAGGCTCTCTGGACCTTGCTCTCAATTCAGATTTCGTCCCAGGTTTAAATTCCACTTCTTTCATTTTTAAAGTCAGCTTGTTGAAAGAAAAGAAAGTATTTGTCACATTTAAAAGTAAAAATGTTTGTGTACACCTTGAACCCCAGCACTCTGGGAGCCTGAGGCAAGATGATCAGGAGTTTGAAGAATTTACCGACTTCACAAGACCCTATTTTAAAGTAAATAATTAAAAAGAGCCAAGATGTAGCTCAGTTGGAAGGTCCTGGGTTTGACCCCAAATAAATAAGAAATCAGCGTGAAAAATGCTAACTGTCCAGACCTGGTCCATCCACTGCACTGGTCTTGCCCCCTCTTTAACCTGGTCAGAGCTTAGCCAGGTCTTCCAAGCCTATGCTGCCTGCAGAGGCCTGGGCGCTGGGGCCATGGATGGAGGCGACTGGGTGCAGGGGACCGAGGCCTGCTCATTCTGGACTCCTCACTGGCCACTCGTCAGTTCACTGCTCCTGTTGGACACAGGGCTAGCAGAATCCGCTCACGTCCAGCCTCTCTGCAGCTGGCTTTGTCTCTGGTCTCACTGTCCGGTTCCGGCTGCCCTCCTGCATTTTGAGACCCTGAACAAACTTCATAAAGTCGAAGAGACAGGAGGCAACCAGACAGGACGCACTGGTTGCACTATTCTGTCCAGCCCACCGGCCTGCAAGGAGCTCCTGCCTCTGGAATAGAAAGTGAAAGGTTAAGGCGCAGCTGCACCCTGCTGACCCCGACAACGACAACCGCTACCACCGCTTGCTGGACAGGCAAGCTTCTAGGAAAAAACAAAAGGCCAGTGCAGGCTCCTGGATTGTAACAGATATGCCCTTCAGGCAGGGTGCCGATGGGGGGGGGGCTGTGTGGGCACACAGCAGCTCTAACATTTGCTTGATTTTGCTGAAAAAATAAGACTTTTTAAAGAAATACAGAAGTAAATTTTTAAAAATACAGAAATCTTCCACATTAACATAGATTTTATAGCACAGTCCCAGTTGTTTACATGTGCACATGTAAAAAAAGAAAATGAAAATTAATAATAAAAATATGCTTTACCCTTAGTAGCTATTTGCACATAATCTGAAATTCAAGTGTATTTTAAAACCAAATATCTTAGTTCATTCACATTCATCAAACATTTCATTTCTTTTAGGCTATACACATTAATTCTTATTGACTTTTTAAAGATAACTCTGAGGAAAGTGCTACTGTTACTGCTATGGTACAGAAAGGAAATGGACTTCAATAGATTAAGAAAACTATCAGGGGCCCAGGATTTAGCTCAGTGGTTCCAGCACCTGTCTTGCAAGCACAAGGACCCGGGTTCGATTCCCCGGAAACCACATAACAATACTGGGTGTGGAGACTCACGCTCAGCAGCAACCAGTACCACATACCACAGTGCCGGGTGTGGTGGCTCACGCCTGTAATCCCAGCACTCAGGAGGCAGAGGCAGGAGGATTGCTATGATGTGAGTTTGAGGCTGAGCTCAGGGCCAGCCTGAACCACAAAGCGAGACCCTGTCTCAAAAAAAAAAAAAGAAAAGAAAACTGGATCAAAGCCACACAGAAAATAAAATGGCCAAGCTGGGAATTAGTATTAGTTGAATAGAGAAAAAGTACAGGGGAAGGGAAATCATTGAATAGTTTTTTCCTAAAAGGATACAAAATAAACTTACTTTTTTTTTTTTTTTGAAACAGGGTCTCAATTTGTAGTTCAGGCTGGCCCTGAGCTCAGCTTCAAACTCACATCACCCAGTATTGTATGTGATTGCCAGGGGATCAAACCCAGGTCCTTGTGCTTGTAAGACAGGCGCCAGAACCACTGAGCTAAATCCCCAGCCCCAAAATAAACTTACTTTTAAAGAGTAACTTGTAGTTGACTAATTTGGAGAAAAGGAGAGGTTTTTTGTTTTTTGGGGTTTTTTTTTAAGTAAATAGAAGACCCAGAAATGAGTATTATTTTATAAATAGTACACAAATAGTGAGGGGTGGGAGATATTTTTTATTATACTGAATAAGAACAGAAGTTGAGTTTGGAGAAAGTAAAAAGGGAAAGGGCATACACAGAGAAGAGAACGATAAATGTTGGTGACACGGACAACGTCACCTACATGACTTCCACATGGGAAGTAGGTGGCCTCAACAGAATGAGAGTCATATGTTAGTACCAAATAGGCAGACATACTTTAAAATAAGTAAAATTAATATCTGATTAAACAAAAAACCTTAAAGATTTTAGTTTTGGTTTAGTGTGGATACCACTGTCTGCTTTCCTTCCTCCATGAGTTTAAGTCCAGACTAAGCCCAGATAAATTATGACCCGACTGTCCCACCAGTGAGCCCTGTGCCATGAGCCTCTCGGGGGTTGAGCATTTCAGTGCACAAGTTCGGAGCAAAGCATGGCCCCAACATGCAGGCCAGTGACTTCGTCAGAGCTTGTTGTTGGGCCAAGTCCCACCAAGACAGTCTCTCAGGACACAACACGATCCTAAAATCCAATCAAGAGCATCATTACCCATCTCAGGGCCAGCCTTCCGTGCAGAAGGCGGCACTGAATTAGACCAAAGCACAGTATTTAAAGGCAAAATTTACTAACCCCCCGCCCCATCTGTTACCAGCAGGTTTCTATGCGGGAGTGTTTAGATTATTGTATTGTTAAAGTGCAGGAGCGAGTCCTTACAGAAGCCAATAGCAACGATTAGATCACTGGTTACTATAGAACAGTACATTTTAAAAACATATAATCTGCAGCTGCATACATCGATTAGGTGGACAGTTCCCAAGGAGACAAGTTAAAGGTTCACAGGGAGGTTATAGGACACAAAGTGAAAGTTTTTAACAAAATGTCTGTTTTTATGTCAACTTGGGTCTCACACTTACAAGAAGAAACAGTTGCTTATTAGATGCTGGAAGAAATACTGTTGGTTTTGTCTTCCTAAGCAACTACAGGTGTCTCTCCTAAAAGAGTTTTCTGGAGGAGGATTTGTGTGGCTAGATTTTGGTCCTTGAAGGCTACCATAAAATGTGGCCTTCTGGATGAAGAGGGCAGCAGCCGGCCTTCTACTCCTCACTGATGACACCAGACCTGGGGGATAAACCATTAGAGATGCCACATTTAATATCAACAGAGAGTCCTCTGGCTCTCTGCTCTTCTCCTTAAAACACCCATTTAAATGACGAACTTCCCTTTTGTGCATTCTTTATCAAAACTACACCAGTATCTTAGTTACACAGTGTATATCTAGGAACTCTGGGTTCTAGTTTGGCCTTGCTCACTGCCTCTGCATGACCTAGAGCAAATCACATGCCTCAGGTCTCCGCTTTCTCAGCTGTGCCTGACATTCTGGCCAAGGCCTCTCCCCCTGCAAACTTCCATTCTTGTGTTTGTGTAGAGCATCACTGCAGGGGAAAGCTGAAGTCACGAGGAGCTCCAAGGATCATATTCGGACCTTGTACGGTTATCCAAGACTGACCTGTTGACACTGATGTAGGAAAACCCACACACTTTTGTGCCTGTGTATATATACAGATACATAATCTCTACTCCCTCTGCCATAATCTGGGCAAAATTATACACTAAGAAAAATAATGTCCCTTACCAGACTAGACTCCAGAATGTTAGAGTGGCTCTTGTTAGGAATAACAAGATTGTTTTTAAGAACAAGATTGTGTAAAGGGGAGCAAGGAAAGAGTAAATGTTCAATTACATGCAGAATGACTGGATTGGCAGCTTGGGAAAAATCTTGTAAAACAGAGATGTTCTGCTCCAACCAGGAGATGAAGCTCATGAGAATATTCTAGGACAAATGAATGATAAGGAGATGAGCCAATGATCGCCCTTACCTGTGATGGGAACTGAAGATCCCAAACTGTAAGCCTTCTGTTGTTGCTATCACCACGAACAAAAAGGAAGATGAGTGATGAATTCATATGTATTCCTGAGTATTCCTGGAGAAGCCTAGAATAAATTCAGAACAGTTTGAACAAGCACTCAATAACTTGGGGAATATCATATCGGATACAGCATATATACATCAGTCCCTGTGGCAAGCAAGAGCTCCCAGTCCTACAGTGGGTCCCATTAGACCTTCATTTCTAGTGACTTTTTATTTCTTTAGTATGTCCTCCTGTTTGGAATCACTTATCTCTGCGATTTTTGATTAAAGAAGCCAAGATATGAATAAATTTACAAATCAAAAACATTACTATCTTGTTTTAAGGATGACCAGTGTGATCATAAACATATCGTTGGCTTCTAAGTGAATCAGGGTCTTAGATCCATGTAGGCTTCCAAGAGAGCCTGCAGAAATGTCCCTTGGCCTTGAGGTTGATCCCCTGAAAGCTCACGGTCACCAACTGCCAGGGCATCCAGCAACCGGCCTAGATTCCTGATAGCTTTCCCCATAGTCTCCAAGATAGTGAACTCAAATTTTCTCTGTTCCTCAAACCTCCTGTCCCATCACTTCTACTCCCACTCTGCCCCTTCTGAAACATAGCCCACCCCCAACTTCACAAAAAAAGAGAAGTTGTGGGAAGGAAGCTGCTAGGCCAACTCCAAACCTGTCTGGTTTCATGCCCTGGCTGGCTCTTCTCCCAGACAGAAAAGCAGTGTGTTCCTCTCCCGGTATTCCTACCTCCTTGGGCTCACAGGCCCACCCCCATCTCCAGGCCTCCTCAACAGCTCCTTCCTATGAGCTTTTGAACAAGGTTAGAGACCCTCATCTTGTTAAGACAAAAGCCAAGGGTCACCTGCAAGCCCCTTTCTGTCTCGGAACCTGATTGGACGGTTCTTGGACTCGCAGTCTCCCAGCCCTTCCAGTGTTCCATGCTGCAGATTTTGGAAGCGACTCTCCCAGGAAGGGGTTCAAAGCCAGGTGACCCATGACCCCCTGTATTCCAAGAGACCCTTACTGCTCACTGTCATCCCGTAGAATGTTCTTGGCTTCAGAACTCTCTAAACTCCTCCCTCGATCTCCTTTCTGGCCTCTCTGGGGCTGCCTGACCCTCAAACATCAGGGCTCCCAAGAGCCCCCGTGTCAGCCTCTCAGACACTGACCACTCTCCTCAAGTCATCTCATTTTCTCTTCCTGGGGTAGCTCTAGCTTGTAATTTCTTTCCAACATAAGATGACAAGTAGTTGTTTCCCAGAGAGAACATATAATTCTGTGTTTAATTTTTGGAATGAGAGAATTATCTTGACATAAAAATAAGTATAAGAACCACCAAAAGAACAAACTGAGATTTGTTTCTGCCAGACACATATGTCATTTTTATAGGGAGAGAGTTCAAAGTGATGATGCCACATTTTTTTTTTTTTTTTTTTTTGAGACAGGGTCTCACTTTGTAGTTCAGGCTGGCCCCACACTCAGCCTCAAACTCACATCACAGCAATCCTCCTGCCTCTGCCTCCCAAGTGCTGGGATTACAGGCATGAGCCACCACACCCAGCACTGTGGAATGTGGTACTGGTTGCTGCTGGGCGTGAGTCTCCACGCCCATTATGGTATGTGGTTACCAGGGATCGAACTCGGGCCCTTGCACTTGCAAGACAGGCACCGGAACCACTGAGCTAA